>CM029018.1:138159703-138229703 GCA_016801055.1 Panax notoginseng
TTCATAACCTAAAGCTCTGATACCAACATGTGACACCCCCAAATCTGAGTACTTCCTTCCCCTAAGACTTGGTATTCACTTTCCATACATTCATTCTATCTACCCAAATAAAATAATATTTAAACCATAAATCCTCCCTATAAAAGGGTTACATTGTGACGAACGATAATTTTGTAAATTAATTTTTAATATTTATTGAATTAAATAAATATTTTCGATGATTTAATTATTAGATTAAATAATTAATTGATGCAATTGTAGTAGATTAATTTAATTATATGTGTTATATTTATTAAATTAATGTAGAAAAATGTTATTATCAAAGTATGTAATTATGTGAGCTTATGAAATTAAATGAAATATTTAATTAAGCATGATGTTATTAGATAAATTTAATTATTAGTTAGAGAATTAATAATTTGACATTTATTATTAATGAGAAAATTAATTATGTGACTATGTGAATTTATGAGGAATTATTATATTTTATTTAAAATAAATTAAATAAGATATTGAATTTATTTATGAAGGAGTGTGACATTTATTAAAGTATATTGTAAAGGTTTTATTAAATTAAATAAGTTTAAACTTTTTTAAGGATAGCCAAACATGGCATTAGTAGTGGTTTCTAGCAGTTGCCCATGATTGGGTTAACTGGCCATTTTTGTGCGTCTGTTTTCTCTTCCTTTATTATACGTATTCTTTCCTTTATTTTTACTAAGTCCAATAAAACTAATCAGAGAGAAAGCCAGAGAGAAATTAGAGAAATTTCATAGAATTGTGAATGCTGTGATTGAAGTAGAGAGATATTGTCATCCTTAATTATCTACGCTTTGGGTAATTTTATCCAACCCAATTTTTATTCTACGTCTTTTTAAGTTTTCCATAACTATGGCTTAAGTCATCTGTAAAGTTTCTGTAGTTGAATGGGTAACAATTATGAGTATATATGTAATAATTCGAGTGGCATAACATGTTATTTATATATATATATATATATATATATATATATATATATATATATATATATATATTATTGCATGATTCCATATCCTAAGTGTTGTTAATCTGATGACTTGTTATTTCAAATATACAGAGTTTGGGTTTTTGGCCTTATGGCCTTATACGTGATTTTAGTATGCCAAACATAAATGTTTTCGTAGATTTTACGCTCGTATATTATTGTGCATGTTAATACGAAGAGACCAAGCTTTAAATGAACGGATTTGGCTTTATAACGAATCCGTGGCATTGAATTTTAAGAATTTATGTTAAAAACTTCAAGAACATCAAGAACAAAGGAAAATTTTGTGTTTTAATTATGTGATTATATGTTTTAATGGGCTAAAATCACTTTATAGATGTTGTATTATGATTATACATGAATTATAACATGTGGGTATATCTAATTTCGAGTAGAAAATAAGAAATTGGGAGAAATTGGCATGTTCTGCGATTTTTCGCGAAACTGCAATTTTTGTGTCTGGTATGCCGCGCCGCAGCGCCGGCTACCTATGTATTTCTCGCGCCGCAGCGCCACCGCGACCCAGCGCCAAGTTTCTGACCGCAGCGCCACCGCGCCGCAGCACGAAGACCACGTGTAACAGTGGCGTCGTAGTGCCACTCTCCAGAAAATTCAGAAATGAGATTTTTAAAATATTAAAGTCTAACAAGTGTTAGGGAATTGATGTAATGAACATGTAAATATGATAGAAGAATAATGTGATGATAAAAATAGTTGTTTAAACATGTAAATAACATAATTACATGTGATTTAAATTATTGAATTCATAACTAGATTATTATTCATGAAGTACAAATTATGTGCTAATGAGATAAATTGGCTAAGTATAGTCGATAATTAAAGTAGACAACGAGAATGAGTTTATGTTGATTAATTAATTTATAATTAACTGGTATTGTGTATATGTATGGTATGTAGGATTTAATTCAAAGAACGTGCTTGGCTAAAGTATAATCTACGCGCAAGGCAAGTTTCCTAAACTTAAACTCTTAAATTTGAGCAAGTTCCCTAACCCTACTTGTCATTATTGTTCAAGCTTATTATTTACCTTGAATAAACAATCGTTACTATTATTCAAGTTCAAATGATTTATTAAAGATTGATTATCTTTTCAAAGTATGATTTAGTTATACAATAATTGTTCTATTGTACACTTCTTGAGATTATTATTCAAACTGAATATCATTATTGTTGAACCTTATTAGACTAGTAAAACCTTAATGATTCAACTAGTCCATAGTTGATGAGCGTTCTAAATTTCAGAACCCTTGATGAATTATCCAAACCAAACTTCCTTTGGTGCGGACTCGAATGTCAAACTGAGATGAACAACCCTGTATAGGGGATTATTTACGCTTAGCGTTAAGATATTGTGCACAGTATGGTACTAAGGGTTGATCCCCCTAAGTACGAGAAGAAGGTCCATAGTCTTGTGACTGTTAAAGGTTTCAAGTAAAACCCTTGTTAACCTAGGACATAGTTCAAGGTCTTATGACCCTCAGAATTCTTTTGATTCTTGTTATTCACTCTTGATTCAAAAGTTGAGCTTTTATTCAGATGTCTTTGATTTATTCGAATGTTATTATACTGTTATTTCATTTTTATACTTTTTGGCATTTGTGCTCACTCTTGTTTAATAATAACATTGCAGTTAAGAACGAAAGAGCTGACGAACCTTCCACTAGTAGGGGCAAGGGCAAAGTTAGCAAATGATGGAGACTTGTTATTTGATATGACTTGTTATTTTATATGATGTATTTGTTTAAGACTTAAGTTAAAGATGTTGTTTAAGACTTATTTATTTATAATTCCGCACAGATGTTTAAGGTTAGTTTTACCTGGGATTGTATTATTATTCAGATGTTGTAACCCTTAAGGGAAAGATTTTATTTCTATTATTGCATGGTTTGCATTATTATGGGTAGATAGATAGATGATATTTATATCGTGAACACCAAATTCTGTGGAATTGGAAGTACCGAATTTGGGTGTGTCACAGGTTGGTATCAAAGCTGTAGGTTATGAACCTTAGGTGGCGGAACAACCTTAGGTAGTAACCTTATAAAAAGAAGATAGTAAAGAAAAACTCTTATCGAGTTTTAAGAAATGAATTTTTGGTAATTCATTAAAGATAATAAAATACATTATGTGTTTATGTGTTAATTTATGTGCTCGTTAGTACGACTTAGTAACTAAAACTTAAAATTTTGTTGTCAAGATGACGAATGTTGGAGAAGCTAGTCAAGCTGGGGAGGAAGAACCCCGACTACCTATAGTACCTACAGAGGAGGAGCCCCGAGACATACATGTTATTAGGGAACAATTAGTTCAGAGGGAGTCATCTCTATTGATCACCGTTGTTGGTCAGGAGCATGAGTCCAAGACTGATCCTTAGGAGGATCCTGAGGAGGAGTTTGATGAGGAAGAGGAAGAAGAGGAGTTACCACGGTACACCGTTGATGCGGAGATGTATGACACGTTTACGACTGTAACGTTGAGTTACAGGACGAGGTTCAGGAATTGACTGAGCGAGCGACTATTCAGCAGTCTACTTTAGAGGAGAAGGAGAGGGAGATTTTGACTCTTCACACACGATTGGAAAATGTAGAATGGGATTTGGTCTATGAGAAGGGTCAAACCGAAGATAAGACTGAGGAGATAGAGAAGCTGAAAAAGGAACTGAAAGAAACCTCCGGAAGACTGAAAATAGCAGAGGAAGGATGGGTAAGAGAATCACGTTGAGCTGATCGTGTAGAAGATGATAGTCGTGCAAAGAAGGCAAAGCTTAAAGAGACATACTCCACACTTAATCATGCAATGGATGAGGCTCAGGAACGAGTTTTGAGATACCCCATCCAGTTCGAAGGACTTCCATCGTATATGCTGGATCGCAGGACGATGTCTTGTATCATGAACGAGGATCGTGGCAAGGCTATTGAACACTTGATAGACAGGAGTAGAATCCGTTTAATTATGTGAAAGACTTAATTAGTTTTTATATGTAAATTTTGATGTGTTTGTGAAGAAGGAATATGTTAATATTTTAAATCCTGTGGATTCTTTATTCTAGGATAGTTGATGTAAATAGCAGTTATGATATAGTTTGATGTTAAAATCTTGAGTTGAATTAAATATATTAAGTTGTTTGAGATGATGTGTTAAATTGTTGAGTAATGCCTTAACTATTTAGAGAAATAAATAAAGTTCTAATAAGCGTTTATCAGAAATATGCCGCCAAGGAGAAGACAACAATGTCAACCGGCTCAGGAAGAGTCAACCAATAATAACAATAACGCCAACGCTAATCCTGTTCAGCAGTTGGTGAACTTACTGACGGGAGCAATGAACAATCAACCTCAAGCTCCACCAAACACAACGTTTAAAGACTTCAAGGCGGTGGGACCGCCCGAGTTCAAAGGTTCCAAGAACCCAATCGAGGCTCAAACGTGGGTCATGGAAATGGAGAAAGTATTCGACGTTGCTAGGGTTAGAGAAGACCAAAAGACCGATTTCACAACGTTTATGCTGAAGTATGAGGCTAGCTACTGGTGGCAAGCAAACAAAGTGCGTGGAGGTGAAGGTGTAATTATGTGGGAAAGATTTAAAGAAATATTTTTCGAAATGTACTTCCTAACTAGTTCGCAGAATCAGATGGACATTCAATTTCTGGAACTGAAGCAAGGAAACATGAGCGTACCTGAATACGCGGCTAAATTCGATGAGTTGGCAAGGTTTGCCCCGTACCAAGTACACACTGACGAAAGAAAGGCCAGAAGATTTGAACAATGACTAAAGCCTTGGGTTTACAGTAAGGTGTCAATGTTTCAGATAAACACATTTGCTAGAGTATTGGAAAAGGCCATCCTGGCTAAAGGTGGGAGCGATGCGGTGACCAAGTACAATCAAAGCAGAAGAAGATGAAGAGTGAAGGTGAAGGAAATAACAAGACTGGTGGGAGTAACACTGGGAGTAGTCATAATCAGAAGAGGAAGTGGACGGATAACTCGTCAGCTGGAAGTCAACAAGGAGGGCAGAAGAAGAAAATTGAAGCGTGCTCAAACTGTGGAAAAGCTCATCTGGGAGTTTGCATGAAAGGGAAGCGAGTGTGCTATAATTGTGGTCAGGAAGGCCACATAGCACCAAACTGTCCAAACCCAAAGAAGGGTGCTTGTTTTAACTGTGGTTATAAGGATCATCTAGCAAGAGATTGCCCCAAGAAGGGTTCAGGAGGAGCAGTGCAAGGAGGTAACCGTGGAAATAGCAGTGGAAATACCTTAACCATTACCGGACCACCTACAACAAACCGACCGACCGCTAGAACTTTCAATATGACAGTGCAGGAAGCAATCCAGTCTCGTGAGGTGGTGTCAGGTATCATTCCGATCAATGAAATTAATGCTTATATTTTATTTAATTCAGGTGCTACTTGTTCCTTTATTTCCGAAGACTTTACTAATAGCTTTGATTTACTTATGGATGAGTTAGATTATCCCATGAATATAGAAATTGTGAATAGAGAGATAATTCCTGTTAAGTACGTGTTTAAGAACTGTAGGGTGGACATTAAAGGTAGTATCATGAATGTAGATCTTATCCCTATTCGGCTTTGGGAATTTGATGTTATTTTGGGTATGGATTGGTTATCCAATTGTGGGGCGGTAATTGACTGCCAGAAGAAGCGTATTAACCTTATGACTCCGTCAAAGGTTGTGTTTTATGGTAGCAAGTCACCTAGACAAGCGAGTTGTCTGACGATGATGCAGGCTAGGAGGTTGTTAAGACAAGGCTGGATAGGATATCTAGCTTACATAGTCGATAGTCGAAAAGTGAATCTGAAGGTAGAAGAGATACCGATTGTGAAGGACTTCGTCGATGTATTTCCAGACGATTTGCCAGGACTTCCACCAGATAGAGAGGTAGATTTCGTGATCGATTTGGCGCCCGGAACCGCTCCAATATTGAAGGCACCATACCGAATGGCACCAGTACAGATGAAAGAACTGATGGTCCAACTACAAGAATTGCTGGACAAAAAGTATATTCCCGAGCGTATCGCCGTGGGGAGCGCCTGTGTTGTTTGTGAAAAAGAAGGACGGATCGATGCGGCTCTGCATTGACTACAGAGAATTGAACAAGGTCACGATTAAGAATAGATATCCATTACCAAGAATCGACGATCTGTTTGATCAATTAAAGGGAGCAAGATACTTTTCCAAGATAGACCTGAGGAGTGGTTATCACCAACTGAAGGTGAGACCAGAGGATGTACCTAAGACAGCGTTCAAAATGCGATACGGTCACTACGAATTTTTAGTAATGTCGTTTGGTCTAACGAATGCTCCTGCAGCATTTATGGGACTAATGAATGGTGTGTTCAAGCCGTTTTTGGACAAATTCATGGTGGTATTTATAGACGACATTCTGGTATATTCCAAAACCAAAGAAGAACACGAAGAACATTTGAGATTAACATTGGAAGTATTGAGAAGGGAGAAGTTGTACGCTAAATTTTCGAAATACGAATTCTGGATCGAGCGAGTACAATTTCTTGGTCACGTGATCGATAAAAACGGAATTTCGGTAGATCCATCCAAAGTAGAAGCCGTGATTAGTTGGGAACAGCCGAGAACGGCGTCAGAAGTAAGAAGTTTTCTTGGATTGACGGGATATTATAGAAGATTCATTCAAGATTTTTCAAAGATCATAACTACGTTAACGAATTTAACTCGAAAAGCTGTGAAATTTGTTCGGACGGAGAAGTGTGAGGAGAGCTTTCAAGAATTAAAGAAGAGGTTGAGTGCGGCACCTGTGTTATCTCTTCCGGATGATACAAGAAATTTTGTTATTTTTAGTGATGCGTCGCATAAAGGACTTGGTTGTGTGCTGATGAAAAATAGTAAAGTCATTGCGTATGCATCACGACAATTGAAGGATTACGAGAAGGGATACCCGACCCATGATTTGGAGTTAGCTGCAGTTGTTTTTGCTTTAAAAATTTAGAGGCACTATCTCTACGGAGAGAAGTGTGAGATATATACGGACCACAAGAGTCTGAAATATATTTTCACACAGAAGGATTTGAATATGCGTCAAAGAAGATGGTTAGAATTAATTAAGGATTACGATTGTGAAATTTTATACCATCCGGGTAAAGCGAATATAGTTGCCGATGCCTTAAGTAGAAAGGGTCGTGAGAAGTATCCAATGGAGATTGATATTTCAGATGCAATCTGGTATAACTCTACTAGATAAAGTGAAGGAGGCTCAGCTTCAGGACGATGAATGCAAAAAGGTGGCAAAGAAGATATCCGAAGGGACCGAACCGAGATTTAAGATGGATAAGGAAGGAATACTGAGATTTGAGAGTAGAATTTGGGTACCGCCAGTAAAAGAGATTGAGGAAGATATTTTAAGCGAGGCTCATAGTTCACGATATTCGATTCACCCTGGTAGTACCAAATTGTACCAAGATCTTCGACAACATTTTTGGTGGCCGAATTTGAAACGCGATGTAGCAGAATGTGTTGCCAAGTGTTTGACCTGTCAGAAAGTAAAAGCAGAACATCAGAGACCAAGTGGTTTACTTCAACCGTTAGAGATCTCATAATGGAAATGGGAACACATTACAGTGGACTTCGTGGTTGGCCTTCCGACGACTCATAAAGGCTACGATGCAGTATGGGTTATCGTTGACCGACTGACGAAATCTGCACACTTCCTTCTAATAAAAATAAGATTCAAGTTAGATCGGTTGGCCAGGCTATACGTAAAAGAGATTGTTTCGAGGCATGGAGTACCGGTATCAATTGTTTCAGATAGGGATCCGCGCTTCACATCAAATTTCTAGAAACGTCTTCAGGAATGCATGGGTACGTAATTACGAATGAGTACAACTTACCACCCTCAAACAGACGGACAGAGTGAGAGAATGATTCAGACATTAGAAGATAAGCTAAGAGCCTATGTGATGGACTTTAAAGGAAATTGGGATGATCACCTACCATTAGTAGAGTTCGGCTACAACAACAGTTACCACGCTAGTATTGGCATGCCGCCTTATGAAGCGTTATACGGCAGAAAGTGCAGAACTCCG
This sequence comes from Panax notoginseng, assembly GCA_016801055.1. Lineage (NCBI taxonomy): Eukaryota > Viridiplantae > Streptophyta > Magnoliopsida > Apiales > Araliaceae > Panax > Panax notoginseng. Next base: position 138,167,821 of record CM029018.1, read on the forward strand.
CTTTACTGGGATGAGGTTGGTGAAAGACAATTCCTAGGGCCAGAATTGGTACAGCAGACGGCAGAAATAGTCAAAGTGATCCGAGCACGACTGGTAGCGGCTCAAGATCGACAGAAGAAATACGTTGACCCACATCGTAAGAATATCGAATTTGAATCAAGTAGTTATGTTTTCTTGAAGGTCTCTCCCTGGAAAGGGAAGATCAGGTTCGAAAAGAAAGGAAAATTGAGCCCAAGATTCGTTGGACCCTTTGAAGTACTAAGAAGAATTGGAGAAGTCGCGTATGAGGTAGCCTTACCTCCTGCACTCGAGAATATCCATAACGTCTTTTATGTTTCTGTGTTGCGACCCTACAAGCCTGATTACAAGCATGTAATTGAATATGAACCCCTACATTTTGAGAAAAACTTATCTTACGAAGAAATTTCGGTCCAAATTGTCGACCGAAAAGAACAAGTTCTCAGAAATAAAGTTATACATTCTGTTAAGGAAATTTGGAGGAACCACAACGCTCAGTTTTAGAGTACAATTTCGCACCAAAGAAAGTTTGGTTTGGAAAAGCTTTCAAAGGTAATTTAAAGTTTAACGATCATCAACTAGAAGACTAATTGAATCAATAATGTTTGATAACACAATAGTTGTTTAATAACAACATAGTATAAAACAATTGAGAATCATAGATGAATTGACTATATACTAAACTCACACTTGAAAATAACTAGAGAGCATAAGCATTAAATAAAATGAATAAAATGATAAACCTTTGCTAAAATAATAATAAGCTAGGTCTATGATCTTGTCGAATTAGAAAGTAAATCACTGGATATACACTAATTGATAGCAAGCTGGAAACAAAGCTTGCTCAACATGATAATAACTTATGCAAAGTGATTGAAGTACGACAATTCAATACTAGGAATTAAAGTTCAAGAAACATTTACTACAAAGGAATTAACTAAGGAAACCTGTTTAACTATAAACAAGTTAGAGTAAATCAACAATGGTTAGAATTCCAATGAACTAGGGTTAAAATATGCTCAATGTAATAATAGAACTAGCTCAACAAAAGTGTAGAGTTAGAAAACTTGCCTCAAGCGTAAGCTATAATATTAAAACTCACGTTCACCTACACATTTTAGTGAAATCACAATATCTATTAGACATGTTAACATCCACTTACAAAATAACAGCCATTTCTAGATAAACTTGTTAATTTAGTACAAATCTTACCTTACCATACATACTTCAGAATCACAAGTGTACATTTCATAACACTTATTCATTTATCAATAAGTTTCTGAAATTATACATATCATTTTCACAACTTACTAACTTTACATATTAGAGTTACCAAACACATGATACGTTTCTATTTTAACCTTGTTGTTACATATTTGACACATTAACATAACATTAAGCTAAGTTACAATGAATGTACAAAGTCTGTAGAAGTAGCAGACTTCACTGTCTGTGACTGACTACTGGCGCGGCCGTGCCAGTATTACCTTAGGTTACCGTGCGCCCGCCCCAAAAACCGCACGCCCGCACTACGCACCAGTTTCAGTTTTGCAGAATATGTTTTCAGCACTGTTCTTAAGCCAACTAAAACGACTTTCTCCCACAAAACAGTAATATTAACATAGACAATTGGTATAGAACTAACATAAACATGTTTCCTCGTATATTCATCAAAATAGAACAATTTAACAACAACTTTCACTAATTCAAATCCTTAAATTTCATATTTTCATATAAAAACTCTAGTTTTGACATCCTTTATAAAAAACATCATTTTGATTACAATTGTACACCGAATTACCTCATTCAAACTACGTTCTCTTCATTTCTTAATGATCTAGCATAATCAAGACTCAATTTGCAGATTAACATATTAAGTAGCCACTAAATTTGGTACTTTCATAAACCATATGTAAAAACATTCACTATAATACTTTTCTTCCTTTTTAAACTGTAATTCACATGCAAATTCTTATCTAACATAAACTCTAGCTTCATAAGCACGTATAATCACAATTACCAGCTATATATATCATCAATTCAACAAATTTATTTCACAGAACATAAGAAAATCTTACCGTGAAACACATATACATGTATATATACATATATTTTTGGGTTTATATAAAAATACCTTCAATTAGCTTGACAATCCTCTTTGATAAAGACTGAAATTGTTCTTCTCTTCTCAAGCTCTCTCAAATTCTCTCACAACTCTCTGAATGTTCTTAGGCTTAGCAAATTACCAACTGATAACCAAGCGTAAAAATAAAAACTGATAAACCTTAATACGCTCACTTATTGGAATATCAGTTACAAAATAAACGTTTAGGTTATAATTGTTAGGTTTTGTTAAAATCAAAGAAGCAATCAAATTGCAAAAATAGCGGAAGCATAATAAAATCAGATTTTAAAAATTTTCACAAACCAATTACCGGATCATCCTTTATGCATATTATTAATTAAAACGAAGAACTAGAAGTTATGGAATCATACCCTTGTAGATACAAGCTTCCACAAGTACGAGTTCATCTCCAACTTCTCCACGATCTCCTTGAATTTTCGGGTAGATTCCTTCCTTTGATAAATATTAGCCACCCAAGTGTATGGCCTCTAGAGGTGATCCACCAAGGAAGAACAATTTTCATGAAGAAGTGTGTATTGGCTCAAATCTTAGTTTTTCCTATCTCTATAGAAAAAGGGGGCGTACTCTCCAACAACTTGAAATTATGTATATCTGATATCTGAAATAAGACTCCTCTTATAAAGATATCAGGTAACCCTATTTAATTAAAATAAGGTATTATTTATTTAATTAAACTCTTTTAATTAAATGGGCTCCCTAATCTTATTAGGGATAATTAATTAAACTCCTTTAACTAATTTTTCCTCGTAATCCTATTAGGAATAAATGAGAGTACTTATATTAAATTAATTCCTAAACACTTTTAGAAATTAAAATAATAATAATTTTTATAATATTAATAAGACTCCTCTTATTAATTTATATTTAATATTTCTAAAATATTAAATAATAAATATTAAGCTATTTAATTTATCCTATCACCATAGATTAAATTAAATATACTTAACATATTATTACGATTATACCATTAACTTCTTAAATAATTATTCTTCCTTTTATGGTGTGACCCTTTAGGTTCTTCATATTAAATCGGTTGTGAATAAATCAATTAGAACAATTCTAATCTTATTTAAATAAATAAATTAAACGTTTAATTTATTTAAATAAATAATATTTATTATACAATAGGGTTATGCCTCACTAGCGATCAACGACTTTCTAGATAATATAGAATTTAACATTAATCATAAAAAACCTTTGAATTAATAGTTACCGTACAATTCAATCCTTCCCTCATACAATGTTCCAATTAAATATGAGACATGAAATTACTGTCAAGTCTTATTTTATTTAATTATATGTATTTCGATTCCTAAATGCACAACTCCTAATGAATCCAAATTAAAAATAACTTTCTAATTTCATTCCACATTGGCCAAGGATTCGTGGGTTGTCATTTATCGAATCACATAGGACATTTCTCTTCTTTTACTAGAAGTGATAGATTCTTTACTAACTATTCATTATCTTCATATATAACTTATTACACACAAACATACCTTTTTATATACTCTAAGAGTCTTAAAGAATAAATTAAAATATAATTCATTATATATAAGATATTATGATGATCACAAGTCTAATGATCATTTGTACTACTATTATAAGACCCCCAACTTTTTATAAATGAAATTGAATTTCCTCTATTTATTATTTTAAAATAGTAAGGGTTGATTTGATTAATGTGGTAAGTTATGGGTAAAATGCCAAATATCTTAAATAAGTAAGTGGTTATAAAGTATTCTTATTGTCGGGAAATATTCGTTTGGTCGTGAAATATTCTTACTGTCGGAGAATATTTGTACGATGGCGCAGCCTTGTGTGGGCCCCAAAACGGAAAGCGATTGGGCGAAGAAAACGACAAGTATAAGGTTTTTATAAATAACGGCTTAGTTGTTACCGTTAACACTGTTGGAATACCTAGTGGTTAAAACACAGTAATACACGGTGTTGCACACAGTAGCACACAATATTGCACCAATTATTGATTCTTACGTAAGAAGCCACTACTCAATAATTGTTACAGTAATTACTGTTCAATATTTTATTTTATTGATTCAATAATTGCTATGTTGATATTTTATATTATTGTTGTTTCAATAATTGTCACTGCACAGTATTTCTATTATCAGATCAATAAATCATATTATTTTAATAATATTATTAGATAGCATTATTGTCAATGTCTAGAAAGTTCTGTCTAATGAGAGGTTTGGTCACCTAATTGCGTGCCAGTAAGGAGAATTTCTTATTGGAAAGCCCCCCTTTCCTACGAACGGCCTGGTTGTCAGTATTGTGATTCTGTAATATTATTTGTGAATAATTAATTATTAATTTATATGATAAGAAAAATATTTATTTTATGTGGATATAAATGGAGGAATTTTTAGAAAAGTGACAATTGTTGAAAATTAATATTTTATCATTTTTGATAAAATAATTTATTTAAATATATTATTATATTTTAATAATATAATAATGATGATATTTTTGCGATAAATGTGTGATATATGAATAAATGAGGAGGAAGAGTATTTTTGTTGCAATAAATGATAAAAACATGTTAAACATGTCGGTGGGTCCAATTTTTGACTGAAATTTGATTATAGCATGTAAAATTGTCTGTATATGAATTTCGGTCAATTTCTGCTTGGAATTTGAAAAAACTTAAACTTACAAAGTTGTAGAGAATTAAATTTCCTATGAAATAAACATAAGATTCGAATTTTTATGATAAAAAGCTATTTATTATGAATTATTGAAGTTTCTAAATAATTGATTTTTGAAGTTTTAAATATTTTTTAAAAGAAAAATGTTTTTTCCATTTTGGTGGGCCCCACATGTGTGGTAAATGAGCTGAATTCAGATGTCTAAGGTGTGTGTAGGAATTTTATTAAAAATAATAATATTTTATTAAATTTTCTGCTTTGGTGTTCTAAGTATTTTCCTATAAATAGGGTGCTTAGGTTAGAATTAAAAATTACACTAGAATCTGAATTTTTTTTCTATATTATCGAGCGTATTCTTGTGAGTATTTTGATACTTTGAGTATTGCTATACGATGCAAGTTCCTTCATCACTATATCCAGTATTCCAGTCAGAAGTACTATCTTTTTGAGATAAGGGATATTATTTTTTTAAATGATATTATTTCTTTCAATATCATTATACCGGAATATTAGTAAGATTTTTTTTGTGAAATTCTTGTCTTTTTGTGTTGGAGTTACTATTCATGTATACGTCAATATTCACGTATACGGCATTATTTACGAATACGGCACTATTTACCGAAAAATGAAATTTTCTCTTCTTTGTCCCAGATGTCTTTTTTTGTTATTATCTTTGATTATATCCATGTTTTGATCTTTATTCTTGAATTTCACACCACTATAGTATATGATGGGGTATTTTTGAACACGGATAAACCGAAGTACGAATCCCTAATAATTGTCATTTTGTCTCACTGGATTCGTTTTTTTAAAATATTTTTCATAATACTCAGTCCTAAATGATGATATTACTGATTATTTTAGTCCTGTAGTGCAAAGATGAATGATTAACTGATGAATATCTTTGGCCCGTAGTGCAAAGATGAACAGGTGTTTAGATAAACATGACCAACTGGTGATACAAATTAATATCTTTACCCTGTAGTGCAAAGATGAATATTTGATTCAATATGTATATTGATTAATATTACAGGGATAAAATATTGATGATGGACTTTTAAATCTTAGAAGATAGTAGAAATCATTCTCTACTTAACTCTTCTAATGGATTGTTGTTTCTTCTGCAGTTGTTGATCTAAAATTTCTTATCTATTATATTCTATCAAATTTTTCCCTATTGAGGACTAATGATAATTTGTTCAATATTATCTTAGCCATAATATTCTTTACTATGCTAATTGAGCTCACCCTTTTTCCTTTTTGTTCCAACTTTCTTCTTAGGAAGCGAGAATATAGCGGGAAGTAGTCAGGGTGTGGAGTGATGTTCCTAGGCAGTAGTTATTATAGTCCTCACTATTTTGTAGAATAGTGTATCAATAATTGTAATGAGGACTTATTTGAGTGTGGATATTGTCTAGAAGATAATATTTGTATTTTAACTCACAGTTTATGTGTTATCGTATTTTGCACGACAATTGTATTAATAAAGTTGTAGTTGTTTCTGTACCATGTTTTTGGCGACTCAGAATGGGTGATGTATACCTATTTTTGGAGCGTAACAGTTGGTATCAGAGCTTAGGGATATGGTCTCTGACGGAGATCGGGGAATAGAACTAGGAGGGGAGAGACGAGTAAATATTTCACTAGTGTGTCCTACCTAAGCTTATTTGTTGATTGGTCAGAAAATAGGGATATTATGTGATATGTTAATTTCTTTAATAAACCCTTGTTTTATGGCAGTATTTGAGAATGGCAACTGATAATGTTAACAATGGAGTAAGTGAGACCGTGGAGACACCATTAATCACCAATCAAGAGAACGTGCAACGGTACGACAATGTTCCTCCTATAAACAACACCACTGATTAGACGATGAACAATGGGATGTTTAGAAGCTTTTTGCAGCTCATGCAAAATCAGATGAGGGAGACTCGTATACAAAATACAGGTGGAAATGATAACAACGCGCGATTTGTCACAGCCAAGTAGTTCAAAGAGTTGGGACCACCAGAATTCTGGGGAAAGCCAGACTCGATTAAGGCGAAAATATGGGTCAAGCAAATTACCAAGGAATTCGATGTTTTGGGATGTACGGAGGAACAGAAGGTTCCATTCGCCACCTTTATGTTCTGTGGTGAGGCAGATTACTGGTGGGAATCTGTGAAGCGTGCCCAGCTAGCCGCACTCAGCATGTCTTGGGAAACATTTCAGAAACTATTCAATGACAAGTACTTTTCGAAAAGTATTTGTCATATGAAGGAGGTGGAGTTTATTAGACTGGAACAAAATAACATGACGGTGTCCCAGTACGAGGCGATGTTCGCGGAGTTATTCAGGTTTGCACCTCATTTGGTAGAAAATGAGGAACGTATGACGCAGATGTTTCTGAGAGGTCTGAAGCCCGACATACGTCAATATCTCATTTCTCATAAATTTTCGCTATATTCAGATGTTGTCAACAAGGCTCAATTATTCGAGCGACATAATGAGTACATTCAACCGAGGGACCACAACCAAGGTCATACTGGTGACAGCAGTCATCGGAGCAATAATAACCAATGGGGAGGAAAAAATACAGACAAAAGTGGTAACCACTCTGGTGGTAATCGTGGCCATGATAATAGGAGAGGCGAGTCAAGTGGAAATTTCAAAAAGAGGAGATTCAACAATGACAATGTAAAGACGTCAGCATCAGTATCAACTTTTTCTAAGGGAGAAGAACAACCACCGGTCGTATGCTATAAATGTGGAAAAGAAGGACACAGCAGCCCAAACTGTCCACAACAGTTCAAGGTATGTTATAATTGCGAAAAGGAAGTACATATCGCTCAATATTGTACTGTAGCGAAACCAAGTCCAGCGGGGACGGTGACTCCAAAGGCTATCCCAGACAAGTCAAAGTCAGCAGTTCCTGGAAGAGCGTTTATCGTGACTGGCCAAAATACGAGAAACCCGAACAAGGTGATCACGGGTAAGCTAATCATATATTATTGCGAAGTTTATACCTTGCTAGATATCGGTTCCACCCATTCATTTATCTCTCCCACTTGTGCTCAAAGTTTAAACTTGACTCCGAAGAAATTAGACTTTGACTTATTTGTGGAGACTCCGTTAAGAGAAACTTTCACTACATCCACTGTTTATAAATATTGCTTGATTCAAGTTGGCACCATCACATTACCTGTGGATCTTATCTCTTTAAAGATACTTGCTTTTGATGTGATTTTAGGGATTGATTGGTTAACTACTCATCATGCCAAAATTGATTGTTTTCGTAAGTTTTCATATTCCAAACCAACCTATTATGACCATTAAAGTCAATCGGTGTCATATCAAGCCATAAGGCCATTTGTTTATTAAAAAATGGATGTCAAGCTTTCTTAGCCCATGTCATGGACTTGAACAAAAACACGTTAGATTTGAATAATATTTTTGTTGTTAGTGAATTTTCTGACGTATTTCCTAAAGAACTTCCCGGTCTACCCCCAGAACATGAAGTTGAATTCTTTATTGATCTTGAACCTTGTACAAAGCCCATTTCTAAAATCTCATATCGAATGGCTCCTATTGAACTTCAGGAGTTAAAGGTCCAACTACAGGAGTTGTTGGACATCGGTTTCATTCTTCCTAGTACATCTCCTTAGGGTGGTCCTGTTTTATTCGTAAAAAAAAAGACGGGGAGTATGCGACTTTGTATTGACTACCAGAAATTGAACCATGTCACCATCAAGAATAGGTATCCGCTACCTCGCATTGATGACCTGTTTGACCAGTTGTAAGGAGCACAATTCTTTTCAAAGATAGATCTTCGTTCTGGTTATCATCAACTGAAGATTAAAACTGAGGATATTCCGAAGACTGCTTTTAGAACTCGGTACGGGCATTATGAATTCCTAGTCATGTCTTTTGGATTAACTAATGCTCCTGCTGCTTTCATGGATATGATGAATCGAGTATTCAAGAAATATTTGGATCATTTTGTTGTCGTCTTTATTGATGACATCCTCATATATTCCAAAAGCCATGAAGATCATGAGCACCATTTGAAGCTAGTACTTCAAAGGCTTCGCGATAACAAGCTATATGCCAAACTGAAGAAATGTGAGTTCTGGCTTGAGGAAGTAGCATTCCTTAAGCACGTGGTGTCAAAATATGAAGTATCTGTTAACCCAGTGAATATTGAAGCAATACAAAGTTGGGAGCAACCGAAGTCGGTGACCGAAGTACATAACTTTCTGGGTTTAGCTGGTTATTATCGGAGATTTGTGGAAGAATTTTCTCGAATTGCTACTCGGTTAACTCAACTGACTCGGAAAGATACATAATTTGTATGGAGCGAGGAATGCGAGAAGAGTTTCCAAGAGCTTAAGAGGAGACTCATTTCGGCACCTGTTATGACAATACCATCTGGTTCGGATGGATTTGTTATCTACAGCGATGCTTCGGGCAAAGGTTTAGGATGTGTTCTCATAAAACAATGGAAGGTTATAGCCTATGCCTCGCGACAACTCAAAGAATATAAAAGGAATTATCCTACTCATGATCTAGAGCTGGCAGCAATCATTTTTGCATTAAAAATTTGGAGTCACTATCTATATAAGGAGAAAGTGGAGATATATTCAGATCATAAAAGCCTCAAATATTTCTTCACCCAAAAAGAACTCAACATGCGGCAACGATGTTGGCTCGAGCTGTTGAAAGATTACGACCATACCATTCCATACCATCCTAGAAAAGCGAACGTGGTAGCTGACGCATTGAGTAGAAGATCATATGCGGGAACTAGTGCGATGTTGTCAACAAAAAGGCCCATTTTGTGTGATTTACAAAAGATGAAGATAGAATTCAAGACTTCGGGGACCCATACGATGATGTCAAGTATACACATAGAACCAACTTTAATCGATAAAGTTAAAGTTGCTCAAGCAATAGACCCGGAGCTGATGCGTATGAAGAAGAAAGTGCAACAAGGTGCTATTCCAGAACCAGAATCGATGAAGAAGGAATACTTCGAGTCCACTCCAGACTTTGTGTTCCTAATAACTCTGATTTAAAGTACAAAATCATAATGGAGACACACAATACACCATTTCCTATTGATGAGTAGGTAATATACCCATAAATCGGATATACTTGAGCTTAAATTGTTGTATTTTCGAGTCATTTAGGAATATGTTTATTGCGCTTAGTGGTTGTTTTGCAGATTCGGGAGCTGGAGGGACGAATTGGAAATTTGGAGCAAAGAGTGGTAATATGGTAATTTTAGAGAAGTCCAGTGCCGGGGCGCTAGAAATTACACTAAGGACAGCACCGGGGCGCTGAGCCTCGGCTTGCTTTGACTGGGACGCGCGTTGACTTTTCGGCTGACTTGATTATTGAAGGTGATTTAAAGCCTAACTGGATTGGGATTATAAAAAGCTATAAAAAGAGATTAAGTAATAAAATTAGGGATCTATCTAATCTTATTCATTCATTCATTAGAGGCTACACAAGGATTACTTGAAGACTAAGAATTGGCTACAGAGTTTTCTTCTTCTTCTCTTTATTTTTAATTTGTAATTCTTTAAGGATGATTTGCAAACAATTATTGGTTTTTATTTCCGTCATGAACTAATTCCTTTTATTAAGATTCCAATGGAACCTTTTATGGTTATGAATTGATTATCTAATTTATTCTAATTATTTATGTTGAAGCGAATTGTTCATTATGCCTTGTATTTATTGATTAATTATCTGACCAATAATTACCGTGTTACTCTAGAAGGACTCGAGTGAGGAATTCTAGAGTTAGAACTGGGCAGGGTGACATGTGACTTAGTTATTTGCACAGTGAATAATTAGGTTTGTGAATAAAATGAGAATATCTATTTGCCGCATGTAACATAAAAGGAATTGGGTTTGTAACTAGTTTAATTCAATTATTTTGCATAGAGATATATCAAAATTAATCTGGGTTAAATAGAAGGCAATTGATCACTCGAGAGAGGGCTTTTGGCATTTGAGAATTCATGTTAACAATTCAGTAGATTTAATAATTGGGATAATTGGATAATTAATTTAATAATCGTAATTGGGGAAATTGGAGTCTTAATTGTGATTTATTTGCATTCAAATAATTCTTGATTTGTTCTTTGTTTTCTTTTAGAATAATTTCTTGCTTTATTAAAATTAGTTTTCTTAGTTTTAAGAATCACAATTTTCGGTTGTTTAAATAAAATTAAATTGATACAGTACTAGTAGTTGGAGTTTATTAATTGAAATTCTCTGAGGGATCGACACTCTAATTTATCACTATATTACTTGTTGATCGTGTATACTTGCAAGTTTGTTTTGATTGTGAAATCAACCAACAAGTTTTAGGCGCCGCTACCGGGGAATTCTTTGTTGATATTAATTCCATAGTAGTTATAATCAATTCGGTCTTAATTTAAACGTTACTTATTTTTCTTATTGTTTTTGCAGGAATTCTTTGCAAGTGTATGCACACTAGATCAAGGGCGAGAAAGGAACTTTTTCCTTATACAGACGAAATTGAAAGGAAGTTTCGAAAAGCGCAATCGACTAGTGCAGCACCACCCGAGGAAGAAAAAATGGCAGAACAAGAAATTCCAGTGAACATGGCGGGGAACGATCAGAAATCACTTCGGGACTATGTCATGCCGAATGTCACGGATATTCAGTCGAGTATTAGGAGGCTGACAATTAATGCTAACACCTTTGAGATCAAACCAGCAACCATTCAAATGCTTCAGAATCAATGTCAGTTTGGGGGTAGTTCATTAGATGATCCGAATGAGCACACCTTAAGTTTCTTGGAAGTTTGCGACACCTTCAAATTCAACAACGTGTCAGAAGATGCTATAAGGTTGAGAATGTTCCCATTTACCTTGAAAGATAAAGCATGAAGTTGGTTACAGTCTAAACCTTCGGACTCAATCCTCACTTGGGACGATTTAGCTCAAAAATTTCTAGCTAAGTTTTTCCCACCAGCAAAGTCAGCAAAACTACATAATGATATTCATACCTTCACACAGTTTGATTCAGAATCGTTGTATGAGGCGTAGGAAAGGTTTAAGGATATGCTCCGCAAGTGCCCACACCATGGAATTCCACAGTGGATGCAATTGAGGATATTTTGTGATGGTTTACAAGCATCCACGAGGGCAAGTATTGATGCAGCAGCAGGAGGAGCGATTATGTCTAAAAATTTAAACGAGGCATATCAATTGTTAGAAACGATGGCCACCAACAACTATCAGTGGCCCATGACAAGGACTAATCCTCCGAAAACAGCGGGAAAGTATGATGTGGATGCGATAACATCATTACAAGTGCAAATGACCGCAATGGCTAAACAGATAGAATTATTGTGTCCACAATCCACTCAGCAAGTAGCGATGGTTTGTGAAATATGTGCTGGGGGTCATACTACGGATCAATGTGCCATAAATGCTTAAGCAGCACAGTATGTAGGGAGTTATAGTCGGTCCACTCAGCCTTATCCAAATCAAAATATATATAATCCGGGGTAGAAAAATCATCCGGGGTTTTCATGGAGTAACAACTAAGCTGCAGAACAAGCGCTGAGACAACAAAACAATTTCGGGTTTCAAAACCAGACATAACAACCTGTGCGGAAAGCAAGTTGGGAAGAAGCCTTGGAAAGATTTGTTAAAGCAACTGAGAAAATGAGTGAGGAGAGTGATAAGAGATTTAATCAAATGGAGCTAAGTATACAAAGTCAGAATGCATCAATCAATAATTTGGAAAATTAAATGGGACAAATGGCACAAGCATTGAATAACCGACCACTTGGAACACTTTTAAGCGACACCAAGAAAAACCCGGGTAGAGATGAGCATTGTAAGGCAGTAACTCTACGAAGTGGAAAAGAACTACAAGAGTCAGTCACGGATAGGGAAAAGGAGGACAAGGCATCAATTGAAACAGAGGAAGTGGTGGAGACCGAAAAGCGTCAAGATGAGACCTTACAACAGAAAAGTTCGGAACCAACCAGTACAATGCCTCCCATACTGTATCAGCAGAGATTTCAAAAATCCAAGTTGGATAAGCAGTTCTCACAATTTTTGAATATCTTTAAGAAGTTGCATATCAACATCCCCTTCGCCGAAGCCTTGGAACAGATGCCGGGTTACGCGAAGTTTATGAAGGAGGTTTTGTCGAAGAAGAGGAAATTGGGTGAATTCGAAACAGTAGCATTGACCGAAGAATGTAGTGTCATCATTCAGAATAAGTTACCGCCGAAGCTCAAGGATCCAGGTAGCTTTAATATACCATATGAGATTGGAAATCATTTTTCGGGATGAGCATTATGTGATTTGGGGGCCAGTATAAATCTAATGCCGTTATCCGTCTACAGCCAGTTCGGACTTCAGGCTCCACGCCCAACAAATATCAGTTTAAATTTAGCAGATAGATCGGTTACATATCCACGAGGTATTGTTGAAGATGTGCTAGTAAAATTGGATAAATTTATCTTTCCCGCGGATTTCTTTATTTTGGATTGTGAAGTGGACAGTGAAATCCCGATCATTCTTGGGCAACCATTTTCGGCAACAGGTAGAACATTGATTGATGTTCAAAAAGGTGAATTGACAAAGCGAGTTAAAGATCAACAGGTCACCTTTAACGTTTTCAAGTCAATGTCTTATCCAAAAGAAAAAGGTGAATGTATGCGGATTGACGTCATGGAGGAATGGGTGAATCATAAATTCAGCACAACTTATTCAGAAGACCCACTTGAATCTATTTTGCTCAGGACAGACGAATATGGTAGTGAAGAGGATATCGAATATGTCAAATGGCTAAACACACCATCAGTCTTTCGAAAGAGCACTCAATCTTTCGACACCATAGAGAGGCTCGAAGCGGAAGGTAAAAAGTTCAAACCCTCAATAGAGGAGCCACCGGTGCTGGACTTAAAGCCAATACCATCCCACCTGTAGTATGCATATTTGGGAAAAGATGATACCCTACCAGTGATTGTTTCAACAGATTTGACTGATACGCAAAAAGAGAAACTGCTACGGGTCTTGCGAGAATTTAAAACAGCAATTGGGTGGACTATAGTGGACATTCGAGGTATTAGCCCATCATTCTGTATGCATAAAATCTTAATGGAAGAGGGGGCAAAATCAACCATCGAGATGCAAAGAAGGCTAAACCCCATCATGAAGGAAGTGGTGAAAAAGGAAATTATAAAGTGGTTGGATGTTGGCATTATTTACCCGATCTCAGATAATTTATGGGTAAGTCCTGTACAATGTGTACCAAAGAAAGGAGGTATGACAGTGGTGAAGAATGAAGCTAATGAGCTCATCCCAACTCGAACAGTTACAGGATGGAGAGTATGCATGAACTACCGCAACCTAAATAAAGCCACATGCAAGGATCATTTCCCCTTGTCATTCATTGATCAGATGTTGGATAGGCTAGCTGGACATCAGTTCTATTGTCTCTTGGATGGTTATTCTGGATATAATCAAATTGCTATAGCACCGGAGGATCAAGAGAAAACGACATTCACATGCCCATACGGTACGTTTGCATTTCGACGTATGTCTTTTGGTTTATGCAATGCACCGACAACCTTTCAACGGTGCATGATGGCAATCTTCTCCGATATGGTCGAGAAAAATTTGGAGGTATTTATGGACGACTTTTCTGTGTTCGGTGATAGCTTTGATCTTTGCCTGAAAAATCTGATTTTAGTGTTGAAACGTTGCGTGGAAACTAATCTGGTTCTCAATTGGGAAAAATGTCACTTTATGGTGAAAGAAGGGATTATTCTAGGGCATAAGGTTTCTACAGCAGGATTAGAGGTGGATAAGGCAAAGATAGAGACTATTGAAAAATTACCTCCTCCATTATCAGTAAAGGGAGTCCGGAGCTTCTTGGGGCATGCAGGTTTCTATAGACGCTTCATCAAAGATTTTTTACAAATTTCAAAACCTTTATGTTCCCTGTTGGAGAAAGATGTCCCTTTCAAAATGGATCAGTCATGTATCGAGGCATTCGAGATTTTAAAGAAGAAGTTGGTATCTGTTCCGATCATTGTGGCGCCCGATTGGTCTTTACCATTCGAATTGATGTGCGACGCAAGCGATTATGTAGTGGGAGCAGTATTGGGACAACGTCACGACAAGATCTTTCACACAATTTACTACTCCAGCAAAACGTTGACAGACGCTCAGTTGAACTACACAACCACCGAAAAAGAACTACTTGCAGTTGTGTTTGCCTTCGATAAATTCAGAGCATATCTCATTGGGACTAAGGTCATTGTCTACACAGATCATTCTGCAATCAAATATTTGATCGAAAAGAAGGATGCCAAACCTAGGTTAATACGGTGGGTGTTACTGCTGTAAGAATTTGATTTGGAGATCCGGGATAGAAAGGGTATAGAAAACCAAGTGGTGGATCATCTTTCGCGGTTGGAAAATGCAGAGGTACAGAGCCAAGACAATGCACTGATTAACGAGAAATTTTCGAACGAACAACTTCTCCGAGTAACCACAACACTGCCTTGGTATGCTGATTATGTGAATTGTGTGGTTGCTCAGGTGTCACCACCAGATTTAAACTCGCAACAACGAAAGAAATTCCTCCATGACGTGAAACAGTACTATTGGGATGAACCGTTCTTGTTTAAAGCCTACGCAGATCAAATGATTCGACGTTGTGTGCCACATGAAGAGATGGACAGCATATTGGGTCATTACCACTCATTAGACTATAGAGGTCATTATTCCGGTGATCGAATGGCGGTCAAGGTGTTACAATCAGGATTTTACTGGCCTTCGTTATTCAAGGATGCGTATCTCTATGTGCTAAAGTGTGATCGATGCCAACGCGTAGGTAATATCTCCAAGCGAAATGAAATGCCAATCAACTCTATATTGGAGGTAGAACTGTTCGAAGTTTGGGGAATCGATTTCATGGGACCGTTCCCCTCATCTTTTAATAATCAGTATATTTTGTTGGCGATGGATTATGTGTCCAAATGGGTAGAAGCCGCAGCTTTACCCACAAATGATGCCAAAGTTGTTCTTCGATTCTTAAAGAAGAACATCTTCACACGATTTGGGACTTTCTGGACAATAATAAGTGATGAGGGAACGCATTTCTGTAATAAATAGTTCACAAAATTGTTGGTGAAGTATGGGGTTCGTTATAAAATCGTAGTTGCGTATCATCCCCAAACCAATGGCCAAGCTGAGGTCTCGAATATGGAGGTCAAGAGAATTCTGTTAAAGGTGGTCAATCCGTCACGAAAAGATTGGTCATTACGTCTTGACGATGCTCTATGGGAATATCGTACATCATACAAGAATCCGATCGGCATGTCACCTTATCGAATGGTTTATGAAAAGGCGTGCCACCTCCCAGTCGAGCTAGAACATAGTGCACACTGGGCCATTCGGAAGCTCAATTTCGATGTACAAGCAGCGGGTGAGAAAAGGTTGCTGCAGCTCAACGAGATGGATGAATTCCGATTCAACGCCTATGAAAATGTAAAACTCTACAAGGAGAAAGTCAAATCTTGGCATGATAAGAAAATTCTCAATAGGACGTTTGAACTGGGAAAACAAGTCTTGCTTTTCAATTCTCGACTGCGGTTATTCCCTGGAAAACTGAAATCTCGTTGGTCGGGACCTTTTAAAGTCGTGTCTGTTGCACCACATGGTAACATCGAGATCAAAAATCCAAATTCAAATTGCACATTCAAGGTTAACGGCTAACGTCTGAAACATTATTGGGGTGGACCCATCGAACGTCAAGCTACGGTCATGTACTTCTCCGATTCAGCGACCAATTGAGCAACACCGAAAAGTCGGGCTAGCAACACCCATTTAGTTCAATTTTTATTCGATTTAGAATTCTTTTATTTTCTTATTTTAATCTTTTAGTATTGCTCGAATAAGATTTTGCTAGATTGATTCTTAAAAATTTTCATGTATGCAGGACCTGTACATAGCATAAAAAATTAATTCCAGGAATAGTGTGACATGCAGCGCCCCGGCGCTTGATCCCTATCCAAAACCAGAGGCCCGGCACTGGTCTCGGTCATCATCTACTAACATGCAGCGCCCCGGCGCCCAGTACCAAGGTAAACTCAGCGCCCCGGCACTGAGCTCAATCGGGACCTACTGACATGCAGTGCCCCGGCGTTGTCATTAAGCAAAATCCCAGTGCCCCGGCGCTGAGGATGTGAAGAAGATTCCTACTTAAGTTGAAACACTCGGTTTTTATCTCCTCATCTTTTCAAATACCTCCCACGCCTCCACTACTAATCAGGTAACTGCTCTGACCTTTTCATATAGTCTCCCAATTTCGAGCAAACCTCGACATATCACATTGAGATTTCCTTTTTGCAAATCAACTCTAATCTTCCATGAAGGTATGTTTCTAAATTACACTTCCTAGATGGTGAATTCAACTCTTGTTAATTGGGAGATGGGTAAGTTAATGTGCACCTTAGTTCATACTCTCTACATCTAAATACCGATTCTCACCCTTTTCGATTTCGATTATCTCACTATCCTGAAAGGTGAGACATGTTTGATTGGGCACCAATTTTGATTGAGATACCATACATATGTGGTAATTGTGTTAGAAATTTGACTTAATAAGATAGTAGTGTGATTCACAGTAATTTATGAGATGCCCATAAGGTGTTTGATAATTTGTCTGAGTTAATGATCATGTTCAAATTCGCACATATCACCATATACATGCACATTATTGATGGATCCTCTTGTCAACGCAATATTCCACATCTAATGTTGCCCATATTCATTACTATTGTGGGACGAATTATATTGTCTTGAGGCATACACAGGGATATGTTACTTCTTATGACAAAACTTTTGGGTGAATTATATGTGTTTCTTACCACTGGTATAATTTGAAAACTACATGCATCTAATTGGTACAATTATGCGTTTTCATGCTAGTATATGTCCTACCACACCCTCAACTATGTACTTAACATTTACATATATTTTGATGTTTGGGGGTAGTGTCATGGATACGTGTATCCCAACTAAATTTTTGCAACTGCAACTAATTGTGAATTCGTATTATTGCAGAAATCTCTTAATAACTTCAAAGCGACAACGTGGAGACGGTTCCGGTTCCACCTCGGCTCCTCCGAGATTTGGTAGCCGACGATTTGTCTCCGCCGAGGCACACGAACGCTATAACCGCATGACCACTCGTTCATTAGACTCCGAACGTGGTTTGAGGCCCTATCAAACCAAGGATGGAGAGATAGCGGTCATGATAGCTGAAAGAAATTGGTTCTCCCTCACCGAACAGCCTGACCCAGCAGTGATTCAATTGTAAAGGAATTATACGCTAATGTTTCAGAACATGATCACTACGGAGTGTTTGTGAGGGGAAAGACAGTGGAAATTGGTGACGAAGATATCAATGGGTGCTATCAACTGAATTTGGAAGATCTTAACGATGAGTATGTCGGGCTTCTGAGCCAAGGTCCAGATTATGAGAAGATAATCCACGAGCTATGTCAACCGGGCACCACATGGACAATGCATGAGCTGGGTAGCATGACCTTCCCCCATTCTAACCTCAGTCTATATGGGAAGGCTTGGTATGCCTTCATCTGTGCCAAACTCATGCCATGCACACATGCGAGCCGTGTCACAAGAGAAAGAGCGGTGCTGCTATACTCTATTATTCAAGGCTTGCAAATAGATGTCGGACATGTCATTCAGCAGTCTATTCTCCGAACATCCTGAGGAAGGACCACAGGAGGTTTACCACATCCGTCACTCATTTGCATTTTGTGTGATAAGTTCGGAGTAAAATAGAAATCGGATGAGATGATCCAAACGCCTATGCCAGTTTTGGACCACAACTTGATCAGTAGGTATAAAGTGTGGATAGGTGGGGCAAATCACCCTAGGGCATTGGGTTTCATGATTCCCCAAGTTGCACCTACACAAGCACCACCACCTCAGGCTCCACCTACTGACGGCCCACCTACAGCAGCTCATCGTGGTGTGGTCCCCAAAGCTGTCCAGCGGGAGATAGACAGCTGGTTTTACAATATGGAGTCCCAGAATGTGCGTTTGTCAAAACGGCAAGACGTGATGTTCAAATTCTTAGTTGACCAATTTGCTGCACAGAATGCATTGACCGTCCAATCACATCCAGGCGTTCAACTTAGCCATTTTCCAACTGCTCCTGTTCTCCCTGTATTTCCCCCTTCCGATCAAGAGATGAGCAAGGATGATGATGCACCACCCGAAGAATAAGTTCGTCAGGGAAGTCCTCTATTTTATTTTGTTATATTTTTCGCATGAGGACATTGCTCTAGATTAGTTTGGGGGTAGTTAAGTTTTATTTTCAAATTTGTAGTTTGTTATTAGTTTGTGGATTTGGATTGTTATTGTTAGTTAAATATTACATTTAGGATTGCATAATAATTTCGGCGTTTGCTAGTGCATTTATTCGGGGGCCAATGATGAAATTAGAATTGCATGAACAAGTCTAGTAAGGATTGTTGAGTCAGTGATATGATTTTCTTGACATGATTTGAATCTTTATGTGTTTAACACTGATATTATAAGATAGCACTTTGAAAAATGACCATGTTGGCTATGATAGTTTAAATGGTTAGATAGTAGAGTTCTAAAGGATGATTGCTAGTGAAATGAAAAGATAATTTGAATAGCTAGTGAAGACTGAATTAATACTTAAACTCGAGTTTGGGGGGAAAATATTTGGAATATATAAGCGAAAGAAAAAAATATCGTGGCGTGCTTGTCTAGTTTTGTGGCCTTTGTTACTTGAGCAAGTAAGCCCGAGGGGACTGTCTCTATACCTAGCGCTCTAAGGTCTTAATGTCTTGGGAGTCGTTGGTCGAAAGCTCGTTAAGGTAGCATTGAAAAGCCTAAGGGAATAAGACAATGCATAGTCACGAGAGAAAATAATAATAATAATAATAATAATAAAGCGGGAAAAGTGCAAAATGCCCCGTCTGAAAAAAAAAATAAGCATAAGTATTTCTTGTTGACCCCTGAATTTTAGTGATTGTTTAATTTCAGTTGAATCTAGTTTATTTGATGAACTCTTGAGTAGAACTGTATGAAGCTTTTTATGAACTTTATTATTTTTCAGCTTTTTGCTTTTCATTAGTTAGCATGGTTGTTGAACACACACTCACAATATCAGTAATAACAGATTTGGATTGGTCGATTGTTGGGATATCATTGATCGGTGTTCACATGATGTATTAGCATGTTTTTGTGATTTTTCTGAGGCCTATGGATATACGTGAGCTATTGGATGCTGGAATTACGTTCATTTAGTTAGTTGCAGTTGCATGAGTTGTCGTTTTCATATTGTTAGTATTGTTTTGTGTTTGTTGCTTGAGGACATGCAACGATTTAAGTTTGGAGGTATTTGATGAGTGGGTAATATACCCATAAATCGGATATACTTTAGTTTAAATTGTTTTATTTTCGAGTCATTTAGGAATATGTTTATTGGGTTTAGTGGTTGTTTTGCAGATTCGGGAGCTGCAGGGACGAATTGGGAATTCGGAGCAAAGAGTGGCAATATGGTAATTTCAGAGAAGTCCAACGCCGGGGCGCTGGAAATTACACTAAGGACAGCACCGGGGCGCTGAGCCTCGGTTGGCTTTGACTGGGATGCGCGTTGACTTTTCGGCTGACTTGATTATTGAAGGTGATTTAAAGCCTAACTAGATTGGGATTGTAAAAAGCTATAAAAAGAGATTAAGTGCTAAAATTAGGGTTCTATCTAATCTTATTCATTCACTCATTGGAGGCTACACAAGGATTACTTGAAGACTAAGAATTAGCTACAGAGTTTTCTTCTTCTTCTCTTTATTTTCAATTTGCAATTCTTTAAGGATGATTTGCAAACAATTATTGGTTTTTATTTCCATCATGAACTAATTCCTTTTATTAAGATTCCAATGGAACCTTTTATGGTTATGAATTGATTATCTAATTTATTCTAATTATTTATGTTGAAGCGAATTGTTCATTATGCCTTGTATTTATTGATTAATTATCTGGCCAATAATTACCGTGTTACTCTAGAAGGAATCGAGAGAGAAATTCTAGAGTTAGAACTGGGCAGGGTGACATGTGACTTAGTTATTTGCACAGTGAATAATTAGGTTTGTGAATAGAATGAGAATATCTATTTGCCGCATGTAACATAAAAGGAATTGGGTTTGTAACGAGTTTAATTCAATTGTTTTTCATAGAGATATAGCAAAATTAATCTGGGTTAAATAGAAGGCAATTGATCACTCGAGAGAGGGCTTTTGGCATTTGAGAATTCCTGTTAACAATTCAGTAGATTTAATAATTGGGATAATTGGATAATTGATTTAATAATCATAATTGGGGAAATTAGAGTCTTAATTGTCATTTATTTGCATTCAAATAATTCTTGATTTGTTCTTTGTTTTCTTTTAGAATAGTTTATTGCTTTATTAAAATTAGTTTTCTTAGTTTTAAGAATCACAATTTTCGGTTGTTTAAATAAAATTGAATTGATACAGTACTAGTAGTTGGAGTTTATTAATTGGAATTCTCTGAGGGATCGACACTCTAATTTATCACTATATTACTTGTTAATCGTGTATACTTGCACGTTTGGTTTGATTGTGAAATTAACCAACATCTATTCACCTTGGAAGTACCAAAATGTATCATGATCTTTGACATACATTTTGGTGGAACAATATGAAAAGAGAGATCACGAAGTTTATCTCGAGGTGTTTAACTTGTTAACGTGTAAGGGCAGAGCATCAAGTGTCAAATGGACCATTGCAACCACTTGAGATTCCAAAATGGAAGTGGGAACACGTTACCATAGATTTTGTTACGGGTCTTCCCACGGTTTCTCAAGGCATAGATGCGATTTGGGTTATTATTGATAGATTAACTAAGTCTGCGCATTTCTTGCCAATACGGGAGACTTATTCCCTTGAACGTCTTGCTCGTATGTACGTAAATGAGATTGTGAGATTGCATGGCATGCCAGTATCCATAGTTTCGGATCGTGAGCAAAGATTCACTTCACGATTTTGGGTTAGCTTGCAAAAAGCCATGGGTACGGATTTACGATTCAGGTCGGCATATCATCCTCAAACGGACGGACAATTAGAGAGTACTATTCAAACTCTTGAAGATCTATTAAGACTCTGTGTCCTAGATTTCAAAGGGAGTTGGGATAAGTATTTATCATTAGTGGAATTCTCTTACAATAACAGTTATCTGGAAAGTATAGGTGTGGCTCCATTCAAAGCATTGTATGGACGAAAGTGTCGCTCTCTAATATGTTGGGATGAGGTGGGTGAAACAACATAATTGGGACCAGAGTTGGTACGTATGACTACAGAAAAGATTCAAATGATTCGACAACGTATACAAACGGCACAGGATAGACAAAAGAGTTATGCGGATCTTTATCGAAAGAACGTGGAATTTAGTATTGGGGATCATGTATTGTTGCGAGTTGCTCCATGGAAGGGAGTTACAAGATTTTGGAATAGAGAAAAGCTCAATCCACTATTTATTGGTCCATTTCAAATTCTTGACCGAGTAGAAAATGTGGCCTATAGACTTGAGTTACCTCCATGCATGTCTCGTGTTCATAATATTTTTCACATATCTGTTCTTCGTAAATATGTGAAAGAGCCAAATCATATTATTGAGTTAGAACTAGACGAGATAGCCGAAGACTTAACGTATGAGGAGGTACCTGTCCAGATCTTGGATAGGAAAGAGCATGTCCTACGCACCAAGGTTATACCACAAGTTAAGGTTTTATAGAGAAACCATGCTATTGAGGAAATGACTTGGGAGTTGGAAATGGAAATGAAAGCGAGGTATCCTCACCTTTTTGAAACACCAGGTACGTACGTCAATTTCGAGGATGAAATTTTATAAGGAGGGGAGGTTGTAAGACCCCAACTTTTTATAAATGAAATTGAATTTCCTCTATTTATTATTTTGAAATAATAAGGGTTGATTTGATTAATGTGGTAAGTTATGGGTAAAATGCACAAATATCTTAAATAAGCAAGTGGTTATAAAGTATTTTTATTATCAGGGAATATTCGTTTGGTCGTGGAATATTCTTATTGTCGGGGAATATTCGTACGACGGCGCAGCCTTGTGCGGGCCCCATAACGGAAAGCGATTGGGTGAAGAAAAAGACAAGTATAAGTTTTTTTTAAATAACGGCGTAGTTGTTACCATTAACACTGTTGGAATACCCGGTGGTTAAAATAAAGTAATACGCGGTGTTGCACAGTAGCACACAATATTGCACCAATTATTGATTCTTACGTAAGAAGTCACTACTCAATAATTGTTACAGTAATTACTGCTCAATATTTTATTTTATTGATTCAATAATTACTACGTTGATATTTTATATTATTATTGTTTCAATAATTGTCACTGCACAATATTTCCA
This sequence comes from Panax notoginseng, assembly GCA_016801055.1. Classification (NCBI taxonomy): domain Eukaryota; kingdom Viridiplantae; phylum Streptophyta; class Magnoliopsida; order Apiales; family Araliaceae; genus Panax; species Panax notoginseng. Next base: position 138,191,170 of record CM029018.1, read on the forward strand.
TTATCAGATCAATAAATCATATTATTTTAATAATATTATTAGATAGCATTATTGACAATGTCTACAAAGTTCTGTTTAAGGAGAGGTTTGGTCACCTAATTGCGCGCCAGTAAGGAGAAATTCTTATTGGAAAGCCCCCTCTTTCCTGGGAATGGCCTAGTTGTCAGTATTGTGATTCTGTAATATTATTTGTGAATAATTAATTATTAATTTATATGATAAGAAAAATATTTATTTTATGTGGATATAAATGGAAGAATTTTTAGAAAAGTGACAATTGTTAAAAATTAATATTTTATCTTTTCTGATAAAATAATTAATTTAAATATATTATTATATTTTAATAATATAATAATGATGATATTTTTGCGATGAATGTGTGATATACGAATAAATGAGGAGGAAGGGTATTTTTGTTACAATAAATGATAAAAACATGTTAAACATGTCGGTGGGCCCAATTTTTGACTAAAATTTGATTATAGCCTGTAAAATCGTCTTTATGTGAATTTCTGTCAATTTTTGCTTGGAATTTGGAAAAACTTAAACTTACAAAGTTATAGAGAATTGAATTTCCTATGGAATGAACATAAGATTCAAATTTTTCTGATAAGAGAGCTATTTATTATGAATTATTGAAGTTTATAAATAATTGATTTTTGAAGTTTTAAATATTTTTTAAAAGAAAAACATTCTTTTCATTTTGGTGGGCCCCACATGTGTGATAAATGAGCTGAATTCAGATGTCTAAGGTGTGCATAGGAATTTTATTAAAAATAATAATATTGTATTAAATTTTCTAATTTGGAGTTCTAAGCGTTTCCCTATAAATAGGGTGCTTAGGTTAGAATTGAAAATCACAACAGAATCTGAAGTTTTCTCTCTCTATATTATCGAGCGTATTCTTGTGAGTATTTTGATACTTTGAGTGTTATTATACAGTGCAAGTTCCTTCAATACTATATCTAGTATTCAAGTCAGAAGTACTGTCTTTTGGAGGTAAGGGATGCTATTTTTTTAAATGATATTATTTCTTACAATATCATTATGCCAGAATATTGGTAAGATTTTTCTTGTGAAATTCTTGTCTTTTTGTGTCGGCGTTACTATTCACGTATACGGCACTATTCACGAATACGATACTATTCACCGAAAAACAAAATTTTCTCTTCTTTGTCCCAGATGTCTATTTTTGTTATTTTCTTTGATTGTATCCATGTTTTGATCTTTATTCTTGAATTTAACTCCACTATGGTATATGATGCGGTGTTTTTGAACATGAATAAATCGAAGTATGAATCCCTAATAATTGTCATTTTGTCTCACTAGATTCGTTTTCTTTAAAATATTTTTCATCATCCTCAGTCCTAAATGATGATATCACTGAATATTTTTGGCCTATAGTGCAAAGATGAATGATTAACTGATGAATATCTTTGGCCCGTAGTGCAGAGATGAACAGGTGTTTAGATGAACATGACAACTGGTGATACAAATGAATATCTTTGGCCTGTAGTGCAAAGATGAATATTTGATTCAAGATGTATATTGGTTAATGTTATAGAGATAAAATATTAATGATGGACTTTTAAATCTTAGAAGATAATAGAATTCATTCTCTACTTAACTCTTCTAATGGATTGTTATTTCCGCTGCAATTATTGATCTAAAATTTGTTGTATATTATATTCTATCTGATTTTTCCCTGTTAAGTACTAACGATAATTTGTTCTATATTATCTTAGTCATAATATTCTTTACTGGACTAGTTGAGCTCACCCTTTTTTCTTTTTGTTCTATTTTTCTTCTCAAGAAGCGAGAATATAGCGAGAAGCAGTCGGGGTGTGGAGTGATGTTCCAAGGCAGTTGTTATTATAGTCCTCACTATTTTATAGAATAGTGTATCAATAATTGTAATGAGGACTTATTTGAGTGTGGATATTGTCTAAAAGATAATATTTGTATTTTAACTCACAGTTTATATGTTGTCGTATTTTGCACGATAATTGTATTAATAAAGTTGTAGTTATTTTTGTACCATATTTTTGGCGACTCAGAATAGGTGATGTATACCTATTTTGGGGGCGTCATAACTATTACTACAGGAATTCCTATTGACAGACAAGTAAAACTGTAAGACCCCAACTTTTATAAATAAAGATGAATTTTCTATAAATATCATTTTTGAATATTATGGAGTTAATTTGATATAATGTTATAGTTGTGGGTAATATTTATAAATTTTGCAAAGTAAGCAAGTTGTTATAAAATATTCGTTTGGTCGGAGAATATTCTTTTTGTCGGGGAATATTCGTACGACGGCACAATCATTGGTGGACCCCACAACGGAATTATTGTCAGATTGAGAAAACGACAGAATTATCTTTCTATAAAAATAACAGCTGAGGTGTTACCGTTAAAACCGTTAAAACTGTTGAACTACTCGGTAGTAAAAGTACAGTAATACGCGTGGTTGCATAGTAGCACACGGTATTGATTATTGATGCTTACGTGAGAAGTCACTCAGCTATACTCAATTATTGCTACAGTAATTGCTGCATCATATCTCTTAAATTATTGTCATAGTATCATCTGTATAATATGTTATATTATTGAGACGTTGTGGTAAGTTTGGTTATTTTATGGGGGGCCATATGTCATCATCTAAGAGTCTCTTCGTCAATAGTAATTACCGTCGTCAATAGTAATTACCGTCGTCAATAGTAATTACCGTCGTCAATAGTATTTACCTTGGTCAATAGTAATTACCTTCGTCAATAGTATTTACCTTGGTCAATAGTAATTACCTTCGTCAATAGTATTTACCTTGGTCAATAGTAATTACTTTCGTCAATAGTAGTTGTCCCTTCAATATTACCAAGAGTCATTTTACCTTTCGTTAAGACCAAGAGTCATTTGACCCTTCGTTAGGACCAAGAGCCACCCTCAGTTTTTCTATAAATAGAGGCCTAGGGCTTCATTATTTTTCACGAATTCATTCAAGCTATAGAGAGAGAAAGTATAGAGAGAATAAGAGAGAGAGAATAAAAGTATTCTGCTACATCACTTTTCCAATATCCAGTTCTTTTAAGGTAGGGAATATTATTTCTTTTATATTCATGAAGAGAACTTCTGTTATTCCATTTGTTATTATTCTGTTGGAATAACCAGTATACGCGGTCTACCCTATACTTGGTGACATTCTTCTATTATTCTGTTGGAACATCCTGTCTGTGTGTTTTACACCGGACCTGGTTCCGTTTATTATTCTGTTGGAACATCCTGTCTGTGTGTTTTACACCGGACCTGGTTCCGTTTTATTATTATTCTGTTGGAATATTCTGTCTGTGTATTTTACACCGGACCTGGTTCCATTATTTATTATTCTGTCGGAATATCCTGTCTGCGTTTACGCCGGACCTGGTTCCATTATTTATTATTCTATTGGAATAACCTGTCTGTGCGGTCTATCGCATGCATGGTGATTTCTTTTGTTATTCCATTCTTTATTGTACTCAGTTGGTTAAGTTTTGATTTCTATACTCCATGAAATTTGTGGAATATCCTTGATAGTTGCGGTTCATCCAGTATCTTTTCAAGAAAATATTCTTCTAAGCATTCTTGAATTTTACTCCACAATGCAGTATCATGTTGACAATTTGGACGTTGTTAATTCCTGGATAAATTAATTCTTGAACTTGTTTTATTGAATTCTTATATCATTGTCATCATCCTCATGTTTATAAAATGTTGAAAGTCATCTGTGGCATGTAGTGCATAGATGGACTTGGTATGATTATGACCAGGGATTATTCGGTATAATCATGACCGTAATGTTACAAATGATGTGGTAAAAGTCCTCATTGGCCCGTAGTGCATTGATGGACAGTTGTTGGCATGATCATGACCATTAATGAATACACGAATATCCTTGGCCGTAGTGCAGGGGTGATTCGATGATGTGGATTATTTTATTAAGCTGAGTCTCAGCGATTACAGTGTTGAAAAACTTTTTAAATCATAAAAGATAGTAGAGTTTATTTTCTACTTGACTCTTTTAATGGATTGCTTGTTCCGCTACAGTTAAACTTGATGTCTATTATATTTTATCAGTTTAACATTGTTGAAGGCTAATGATAATTTATTCTGCATTATCTTAGTCATAATATTTCTTACTGGGCTAGTTGAGCTCACCCTTTCTTTCACTGTTCTCTTCAGGAAATGAGAACGTAGCTGGGACAAGTCGGGGTACAGAGTGATGGTCCGAATGATAATATTAGTTAGTAGTCCTCACTATTCTATGTAATAGTGTGTTAATAAATGTAATGAGGACTCCTTTTGAGTATGAATACTCTCTAGAAGATAATATTTGTATTCAAACTCACAGTTTATGTTTTGTCGTATTGTACACGACAGATGTATTAATCAGTTGTATTTGTATTCTGTACTATGTATCTGACGACCCAAGATGGGTGATGTATACCTAATTTTGGGGGCGTCACAGTTGGTATCAGAGCTTAGGGATATGATCCCTGGCTAAGATGTGAGAATAGAACTAGGAGGGGAGAGACGGGGAATTCCTTCGCTAGTATGACATACCTAAGTTTATTTTGTATTTAATTGGTCGGTCAAAGTATATTGATAATATGTGACATGTTAATTAACCCTTGTTTTGTGGCAGTATTTGAAAATGGCAGCTGAAAATGTCAACATTGGAGTGAATGAGACCGTGGCATCTCTAATCACCAACCAGGATAATGTAATGTCAGGCGAAGAAGAAATTAGAGATATCTATGTGGTAAGTGAAGAACTAATAGTTGCACCCGAGCTAGTGGCAGAGGTACCAGCTGAGAGCGAGGAAGAAGAGGAAGAAGAGGACGAAGAGGAACCTGAGGAGAATTGGTTAGAAGAAATTTATGATCAAAACTTAGAATTACAAAATCGTGTTCATGAGTTAGAAGAGCATGCTGAAGAACAACAGGCGGTCGTGGAGCAAAGAGATGTAACGATTCAAAATTGTGTTACCCGATATGTGTTGCTCGAACAAAATCACGCTTTGGCAGAGTGTAAGATATTAAAGTTGGAATCTGAGAATTCAAATATCAAGGATCAGCTGAAAGAAGAAACAACTGAACGAGTGAGAATGAAGGATGCATGGGTAAAAGCCGCACGACGTGCTGATATTGTAGAAAGAGATGTCCGATCCAAAAAGGCTAAAATAGATGATATACATTTCTCTTTTTGGACAGCAATTGGGAGAACCCAACATCGAGTTTTGAATTACCCTGTACAGAGCGGTCAATCTGAACTCGACATGGATCGAAGATTGATGATTCAGATTATGAAGCAGGAGTACGATGAAGCAGTTGAGGGTGGAATATGTCCGATATTAAAGTCAATTCCAACGATAGAGATGACATCAAATGCTACCCCAGACAAGTCAAAGCCGGGTAGTTCAAGGGAGAGCGGTTGTCATGACTTCCCAACAAGTGAGGAACCCAAATAAAGTTATCGCGGGTAAGCTAATCATAAACCCTTGCGAAGTTTGTACCTTATTCAATACTGGTTCTACCCACTCTTGTATTTCACCTAGTTGTGTTCAACGTTTAAACTTGGCCCTTTAAAAAAAAAAAATATTAGGCTTGACTTATTTGTTGAAACTCTGTTAGGAGAAACCTTCGTTAACTCTACTAATTATAAATCTTGTTTGATTCAAATCGACACTTTCACGTTACCTGTCGATATGTGATTTTTGGAAACGATTGGTTAACTACCCATTATGCTTTTCGTAAGGTTGTTAATTTTCATATTCCTAACCAACCTGTTATGCGAATTCAAGCAACCAAACCACTAAAGTCAATCATTATCATATCAAGCCATAAGTAAGGATCCTCATTCCTTTCATTGTTGACTTCCTGGTGGGGAATGCACCGAAACCAGACTTTCCGTAGGAGACGTTGTAAATGACGATGGCAAGCTGATAGGTATCAATGTGACGTGTTATCCAAGTCTGGGATGAGAGTCACAGTTTTGAACGATATTTCTATTGTTAATAAATTTCTTGACGTATTCTTGAAGACTTCTTAGCCTACCCCAGAGCGTAAAATTGAATTTTGTATTTACCCCAGTACAAAACCTATTTCTTAAACCCTCAAATATTTCTTCAACTAAAACGAACGTATTATGCGCCAAAGACGTTGGCTCGAGCTGTTGAAGATTACGATCGTACCATTCAATAACATCGTGGAAAAGCGAACGTGGTAGCTGACGCATTGAGTAGAAGATCATATGCGGGTACAAGTGCAATATTAACAACGCAAAGGCCCATTTTGTGTGACTTGCAAAGGATGGAGATAGAGTTGAAGACTCCAGGGACCCATGTGATGATGGCGAATATACGAGTAGAACCGACTTTAATCGATAAAGTTAAAGCTGCTCAAGCTACAGACCTGGAGCTGATGCGTATGAGGAAGAAAGTGCAAGAAGGTTCTATGCCGGAAGCAAGAATCGATGAAGAAGGAATACTTCGAGTCAACTCCAGACTCTGTGTTCCTAACAACCCTGATTTAAAGTATGAAATCATGATGGAGGCGCACAACACACCATTTGCAATCCATCTTGGAAGTACCAAAATGTATCATGATCTTCGTCATACATTTTGGTGGAGCAATATGAAGAGAGAGATAGCGTTGTTTATCTCAAGGTGTCTAACTTGTCAACGAGTCAAAGCGGAGCATCAAGTACCAAAAGGTCCATTGCAACCACTTGAAATTCCAGAATGGAAGTGGGAGCACATCACCATGGATTTCGTTACCGGTCTTCCTAGGGTTTCTCAAGGTATTGATGCGATTTGGGTCATTGTTGATAGATTGACCAAGTCTGCTCATTTCTTACCGATACGAGAAACTTATACACTTGAACGTCTTGCTCGTATGTACATAAACGAGATTGTAAGACTGCATGGTATGCCAGTATCCATAGTTTCTGATCGAGACCCAAGATTCACTTCACGATTTTGGGTTAGTTTACAAAAAGCTATGGGCACGGAGTTACGATTTAGTTCAGCATATCATCCTCAGACGGACGGACAATCAGAGAGGACTATTCAAACTCTTGAAGATCTATTAAGACTCTGTGTCTTTGACTTCAAGGGAAGTTGGGACAAGTTCTTACCATTGGTGGAGTTTTCCTATAACAATAGTTATCAAGCAAGTATTGGCATGGCTCCATTCGAAGCATTGTATGGAAGAAAATGTCGTTCTCCAGTATGCTGGGATGAGGTGGGCGAAGCAACGTTGTTGGGACCGGAGTTGGTACGTATGACTACAGAAAAGATTCAAACGATCCGACAACGTATAAAAACCTCACAAGATCGACAAAAGAGTTATGCTGATCTTCATCGAAAGGACGTGGAATTTGATGTAGGAGATCATGTGTTCTTACGTGTTGCTCCATGGAAAGGTGTTACGAGATTTGGAAAGAGAGGAAAGCTAAATCCTCGATTCATCGGTCCATTTTTAATCCTCGATCGAGTAGGAACTGTGGCTTATAGACTCGCTTTACCGCCAAGTATGTCTCGTGTTCATAACGTTTTCCACATATCCATGTTACACAAATATGTGGAAGACCCGAACCACATTATTGAGTTAGAACCGGACGAAATAGCGGAGGATTTGACGTATGAAGAAGTTCCTGTTCAAATCTTGGATAAGAAGGAACATATTCTACGCTCCAAGGTTATACCTCAAGTTAAAGTTTTGTGGAGAAACCACGATGTTGAGGAAATGACTTGGGAGTTAGAATCAGAAATGAAATCAAGGTATCCTTACCTCTTCGACATACCAGGTACGTACCCTAATTTCGAGGGCGAAATTTCATAAGAAGGGGAGGTTGTAAGACCCCAACTTTTATAAATAAAGATGAATTTTCTATAAATATCATTTTTGAATATTATGGAGTTAATTTGATATAATGTTATAGTTGTGGGTAATATTTATAAATTTTGCAAAGTAAGCAAGTTGTTATAAAATATTCGTTTGGTCGGAGAATATTCTTTTTGTCGGGGAATATTCGTACGACGGCACAATCATTGGTGGACCCCACAACGGAATTATTGTCGGATTGAGAAAACGACAGAATTATCTTTCTATAAAAATAACAGCTGAGGTGTTACCGTTAAAACCGTTAAAACTGTTGAACTACTCGGTAGTAAAAGTACAGTAATACGCGTGGTTGCATAGTAGCACACGGTATTGATTATTGATGCTTACGTGAGAAGTCACTCAGCTATACTCAATTATTGCTACAGTAATTGCTGCATCATATCTCTTAAATTATTGTCATAGTATCATCTGTATAATATGTTATATTATTGAGACGTTGTGGTAAGTTTGGTTATTTTATGGGGGGCCATATGTCATCATCTAAGAGTCTCTTCGTCAATAGTAATTACCGTCGTCAATAGTAATTACCGTCGTCAATAGTAATTACCGTCGTCAATAGTATTTACCTTGGTCAATAGTAATTACCTTCGTCAATAGTATTTACCTTGGTCAATAGTAATTACCTTCGTCAATAGTATTTACCTTGGTCAATAGTAATTACTTTCGTCAATAGTAGTTGTCCCTTCAATATTACCAAGAGTCATTTTACCTTTCGTTAAGACCAAGAGTCATTTGACCCTTCGTTAGGACCAAGAGCCACCCTCAGTTTTTCTATAAATAGAGGCCTAGGGCTTCATTATTTTTCACGAATTCATTCAAGCTATAGAGAGAGAAAGTATAGAGAGAATAAGAGAGAGAGAATAAAAGTATTCTGCTACATCACTTTTCCAATATCCAGTTCTTTTAAGGTAGGGAATATTATTTCTTTTATATTCATGAAGAGAACTTCTGTTATTCCATTTGTTATTATTCTGTTGGAATAACCAGTATACGCGGTCTACCCTATACTTGGTGACATTCTTCTATTATTCTGTTGGAACATCCTGTCTGTGTGTTTTACACCGGACCTGGTTCCGTTTATTATTCTGTTGGAACATCCTGTCTGTGTGTTTTACACCGGACCTGGTTCCGTTTTATTATTATTCTGTTGGAATATCCTGTCTGTGTGTTTTACACCGGACCTAGTTCCATTATTTATTATTCTGTCGGAATATCCTGTCTGCGTTTACGCCGGACCTGGTTCCATTATTTATTATTCTATTGGAATAACCTGTCTGTGCGGTCTATCGCATGCATGGTGATTTCTTTTGTTATTCCATTCTTTATTGTACTCAGTTGGTTAAGTTTTGATTTCTATACTCCATGAAATTTGTGGAATATCCTTGATAGTTGCGGTTCATCCAGTATCTTTTCAAGAAAATATTCTTCTAAGCATTCTTGAATTTTACTCCACAATGCAGTATCATGTTGACAATTTGGACGTTGTTAATTCCTGGATAAATTAATTCTTGAACTTGTTTTATTGAATTCTTATATCATTGTCATCATCCTCATGTTTATAAAATGTTGAAAGTCATCTGTGGCATGTAGTGCATAGATGGACTTGGTATGATTATGACCAGGGATTATTCGGTATAATCATGACCGTAATGTTACAAATGATGTGGTAAAAGTCCTCATTGGCCCGTAGTGCATTGATGGACAGTTGTTGGCATGATCATGACCATTAATGAATACACGAATATCCTTGGCCGTAGTGCAGGGGTGATTCGATGATGTGGATTATTTTATTAAGCTGAGTCTCAGCGATTACAGTGTTGAAAAACTTTTTAAATCATAAAAGATAGTAGAGTTTATTTTCTACTTGACTCTTTTAATGGATTGCTTGTTCCGCTACAGTTAAACTTGATGTCTATTATATTTTATCAGTTTAACATTGTTGAAGGCTAATGATAATTTATTCTGCATTATCTTAGTCATAATATTTCTTACTGGGCTAGTTGAGCTCACCCTTTCTTTCACTGTTCTCTTCAGGAAATGAGAACGTAGCTGGGACAAGTCGGGGTACAGAGTGATGGTCCGAATGATAATATTAGTTAGTAGTCCTCACTATTCTATGTAATAGTGTGTTAATAAATGTAATGAGGACTCCTTTTGAGTATGAATACTCTCTAGAAGATAATATTTGTATTCAAACTCACAGTTTATGTTTTGTCGTATTGTACACGACAGATGTATTAATCAGTTGTATTTGTATTCTGTACTATGTATCTGACGACCCAAGATGTGTGATGTATACCTAATTTTGGGGGCGTCACAAAAACTCCATTAGGTATTCTTTAGCGAGTCACGTTTAGTGAACTTATTCTCTAATAAACACCTACATATTTACTTTAGTGTCTCCACACAAATGATCATCAGATCAATCATCATCATCCAATGAGCAAGTAACGTATGTACCAATCTATCCGGATTCACTAATCCCCTTTTTAGTAATCCATTGATTGGGAACATTTTAGTTTTAAGCTATCTAAGAATTTAGATCTTATTAGCATGATCTCATCATGATTCTAAAAGCATTGCTTAAAACTATGGGTTTATCACATATTATTAAAACAGCACCATGTAGATAATAAATGCCTTTAATAAATAATTTTTTTATTAATAAATAAATAAGATTGATTACAAAGTATATGCTTTATCGTCATATATGATTGGCTTGTATGTATACTACTTTCAATAATTATATTTTATTTATTTAGTTTATAATTCAAAATTCAAAAGCTATAAGGCTTCGTTTGGCAAAACCTTTTAAAATAAAGACTTAATATTTTAAGCCTTGTTTGGTCAAAACTAAATTAAACTACTTTAATTTTATTCTAATAAACCATTTAGTTTAAAATTTATAACCACATATTATTTATTTAGATTTTCATATCCAATATTAAACAAATAAATTAATTATACATACTATATTTTAAATAAATATTCCACTTTAACAAATATCACAAAATTATAATTTTATTTAATAATTTAACATACCATTTTAAATTATTAAATTGAAACAACAATATAACATCTCATGTTATATTACAACTTTCTACATTATAAATTATTTTATTTTAGAATATTATCTAATAAGTTTAATTCATAAATATTTACTAACAACCATCACATCAATAAAATATTTATTCAACAATTTTAATAATAAACACATCAAATAAATATTTATATAATCCAATAAATATTTAAAATTACAGTTTGAAATTTCGGATTGTTACAATACATCTAAGCCATATTCATATATTTTTTTCTATAAATGCAAAACTCCATTTTAAAACATAATTTCATGGATTTGATTACTCTAAATCACATAAAAATCATATAAAATGGATTATGCATACTAATAGACATCTATAATCAATTTCTTAACAAATCAACCATGAAATTCCACTACAGACAACTTAAAATGACTTTTTTTGGAGAAAACTCAACAACATAAGAATTAAGAATAAAAGTGAGATTATTACTTTTAATCATTGTTTAAATTGTTCGAAGATGATAAAAAAAACTTCTCTTTTAATTCTCCAAATCTTCTTCTTCAATCTTAATTTCTCTCAAGTTTTCTCTCTTTTTCTCTCTGACTTGGCAAATGAGTCTTATGAACTAAACTGACAATATTATACGTAAAACATAACTAGCATGTATGTGGGTATCAGTTGAGCGCATCATAGCTCAACTGATCCCATGGTCTTAAGGCCTTGTTTGGTTAACTCATAAAAGATCCTTTTAATTTATTTTAATTAAATTAGTTATTATATAGTTTATTTATCACACCTTAATTAATCAAATTATATTATTTAAATTTAATTAATTTAAAGCCAGTATTACTCATTAAATTAAATTACCACATAATTAAAATTCATATTTGTTAATTATAACAAATAATTAAATAACTAATTAATTTTTAAATTAATTAGAACAACATTATAATTATTTAACAACTCATTTAATTTAATTATCCCAATTAAATTCACAGTTTGAACTATAAAATTATTTCACATTAATTTAATTAATGTATAACACTTAATCATTTAATTCACAATAATTCCATCAAATATTTATTTATCACAATAAATAAATTAACAAAATAATTAGTTAATTCATTAAATATTTAAAAATCAAAAATAAAAATCTCGTTCGTTACAATTGATATGTTGAAATGACATTCCGTCGAAAGATTTGACGATAATAAGTCGTGAAGAGTTATATTAGTCGATGAAAGTTTTTCTCGAAAAATATGCAGAAATTGAACGAAATAAAAACAACAAAAGGTATTGTTAGGTATTTTTCATTCGTTTAACTACGTTTTTGGGAAAAAGTGATGGAAAATAGTATTCAACAAAAAGTGTTTTTCAATTTTTAGAATTTCTAAAGAATGCGTAAAAGTTAATCGGTAGAGGAAAGACGGAATATCTAAAAAATTTCGAATTCCAAGAATCGTAGTTTTTTGAACTGTCGGATGAATCCTGAAAGACTGAATAATGAAGCTTCCAGGGAAAACTTCATGAAGAGTAAGGAGGTGTGAATAGTAAGGCGGTTTAGCCAAATAACCAAAATACCCATAGCCTTGAAAATCTTATATAAACCAAGCTTAAGCTCATTTGTTTGGTTAAAAATTTTCAACCAACACTTGAGAGAGAGAGAGAAGTCGGATGGAGAAGAAGGACGAAAACCTAAGCTTTGTCCAATGAAAGAAGATTAAAGAAGAAAAGTAATCCAAAACCTAACTCTAATCTAAATTTTATTTATGTTTTTATATAGAAATCATGTAGCTTAATGAAAATAGAAGTAACAGATGTTAAGAATGATTTTGATATGGTTAAAATCTTAAGAAAATGAAGAAATAATAATTTGAAGTTTAGTTATAAAAATTTCTTAAAAGCTTTCATAATATTTATAATTTTCTTGATGAATTTTTACGATCCGAATGAATCATTTGAACGATTCGATGAAATAAGTAAGGATTGGTGTTTTATAATACTAAAATCCAAGAAAAAGTGAAATCATAATCGAAATATCGATTAAAAATGAAGAACACAAAGAACACGTGAAGAATACGAAGAACATTGTTAATGAACAAATTTAAAATCATCGCGTATAAGTTAGTTGCTTATTGCTAGGTTCGAATTTAGAGAAACGTTCGTGAAGAACAAATTAGAATTAGCTTATAACTAAGTTATGATGAAATTTCGTGAAAGACGAACGAAAAGTAGAAAGTAAGCTAATGAACCCTAATTAGTAAGGATTCATAAAAATATTAAAAAAACATTAAAACGTGAGTCGTGGACTCAAGAATGAATGAATTTCGAGTTTGGATGACCGAATTATGGATGAACGAGTGAAGAACGTCAATAACGTAAAACGAATGAATAATGAAATTTAAGCCAATAAAATGAACTATTAACGGATTAAGAATAAACTTTTGTCCTTGAGAAGTTGAAGTACATAAGATAAGGAAGAGAATGTCTTTCGAATGAATCTGTTTCGAGTTAAAATGAAGAAGTTACGAGATTACAAAGTATGTGATCCGTACGTGGAAGAACACTTCGAAAAATTCTAAATTTTTTTTCAAAAGAACAGAGCCGACGCTGCCATGCCAGCTAAGGCATGGAAATGGGGAACCGCAACACCTGACCCAGAGCTCAGCCACTATAGAGTTGCGCTGCAGTGCAACAAAAGTAAAGGGAACCGGCGCCGTAGCGCTGGTGTAGAGCAAAGCCTAGAAATGAGCTTTAAGGTGCTCAGTTCTTGGGGAACGTGTATGGGAAGATAATAAACATATAGTTTTTACGACCGAGAAAATCGGGTTATAATGTAAATTAATTTTATTTGATTACATTGAATAAAATTATATTATATGTTTATTATAACGAGTAAGCAAGTTGAAGGTCGTTCTATAACCTAGAAATGATGTATAATCGTAGGATTCTGGCTAAATGATATAAATAAAAGTGTATGAATTTCCAAGATGAAAATAAAAGCATTTCGAGAAATTCTCTGAAAAACATTATTCATCCATTTATGCTCGAGAATTATTTTTGAATTTTTGGGAAATACGTAACGATAGAATTCTGAGGAAAGATGGATTATCTAATAATAATTCAGTTATGGCAATTGCAGTTTTTCGCATGCGTACTCAATTCGAGAATGTTAGGGAAAGTGAAGATTTGAATAAGTAATGATTATGTATAATAAGAAAGTTATTATATGGGAAAGAATACGAGTATAATACAAGGTATTGTGCAAGTATATACAAAAGATTATACGATGTATAATATGAATATTATATGAACTATTATCCGAGAAGAATATGAGAATTATTTTCTAAGAGTACAAACTATTTTTAATGGATTAATAAAGTTTGAATTTGAACTTTGATAAGCCCAAATGAAAGATAAATGAGGCCCAATTACAAACTTAATGAAGGCCCAAAGATAATTTAATTCGAGCCCAAAGTTAGGCCCGAATTGAATTAAACCTTAGCCCGAACCAAGAATCGAACCCGTGGGTCAAACTGTTGGATCACCGGGTGGGTAATAACCTATGGAGCAACCTATGGGGGGACCCACAACCCATACGGCCAGCCATAATGACCATGAGGTCACAAAGCTTCTTTGAGAAGCTTGGTTAAAGAGGTGAAATTGTAAGGAGGTGGGACTTTTGACCATTATACCCACACTTTGTAAATTCTATAAATAGAGAGGTTAAGCTTCATTTGTTATTTTGATAAATCACCAACATCTAAAGCAATATATTGAGATAGAGAAGAGAAAGCTATTTCAAGTAATCAAAGAAGAGAATAAGCTAATTCAATCATCTAACTCAAGAACGCGAAGAACATAAGAGGTAAAGCTCGTAAACCAAACTTTTCATCTATTTTCTTGTAGAAATTTGAAAGAGAAGCTAAATTTGGTGGTGTATGTATACTCCAAAGTATAAGGATAGCTATTAGTGAACTTAAAATAGTAATAACCATGTATTAAGTGAAATCATAATCGAATGATTATGAATATAATCAAGAAAATGTGAAAACTTAACACATGTTGTTGATGGACAAGTTTTAAACTATCGTGTATAGGATTAGATGTTATATGCTTGGTCAGGATGATGGATGTTTGAATAATAGAATGAATCCATTTTAAACAGAGTAAAAATCTCATATAACGAAGTTATGGCGAAATTTCTAAGAAAAGGCGTTAATTGTTGAAATCATAGTTAACTAGGATTTCAAAACAAAAATGAAATGTTAATAACAAACCTAGAAATCTATGGTTTCATGAACATATTGAAAACAATGAAATTTATGAATCATAAACTCAAGAACTGATGAATTCGGACAACATATGAACGATTTGTGGCTGAACGAGCGATGAACACTCAAGAACGTTAAACGAATGAATATTGAAAATTTAATCAAGTGGAAGCCTTGTTAACAGATTTAAAAAAATTCTATCTGAGGGAAATTGCAGTATGAAGAATAAGCAAGAAATTAGCTTTTGAACGAACCAATTCCGAGTTATAATGATAAAGTTACGAGCTCGGGAAACGAACGGCTTGAGAAATTAAATTTTTTGTCGAAGCGATAAGGGAGGCACCGTAGCGCCGCCTAGTTAAGAAACTACGACACTGTAGTGCCATCACCGGATTCCATCCACTACTAATATGCGCTACATCGCATCGCATAATAAGGGACACGACACCGCAGCGCCATTTCTAGACTAAAGGCAGAGAACGATAATTATGAACATAAAAGAAAGGTAAACTGATTGAAGGTGAATTATGACTTTAATGAAACTTAAAGTAACATCTTAAATAATGATTACAACCTTAAGTTTAACAATTTAAAGTTAACAAAAGGTTACAAAAATGCGAACACAACGTAAGTTTTGTAATATGGGGTCCTGTATTCAGTAATACGGCAAATCGTATTTGATTCAAATGAGTGTTTGAGATTACTTAGAATGTAATTAATTAAACATAGAACGAATATGGTTACTTATAACAATAAAATGTTATAAAGTCGTAATAAATGTTAAATAACCTAACGAATGTTATTAAATTAACAAATCTAATAGTTTATATTGAGAAGAATAAGAAGATAGGTTAATGACAATAGTTATTGATTGTTACGTGACCTAATATGGTATGCTATGTGATTATATCATTTAGAACCTAGAAATACCCAAAAGGAAAGTGAATTAGCGGTAGAAGACGCTTGATGCAAGTTTTCTAAACCTTTGTCTATACTTTATGTTGGACAAGCTTTATAATTCATGCATGATATGCATGAACTGAATTAAAGAAGGAGTCGAGGCCATTTGCTTTGGCTAGAACATACTTAAAGTATTTTGAGGATTTCGTGTTCATTTTTCAAAATATTATTGATATTGCTATCTTCTGTCAATTGCTTTGGTACTGATTCAAAGGTAAGATTGAGTAAGAATAAACAAACGTTTTTGTCGTAAATCGACTAGCATGTGGGTTCGCCAAAACATAAACATTGATACGTTTAATGTAGTAGTGTTGTACAACATAGAGTACTATAGGCTGATCATCTAGACATGCTTGTAAGAAATGTCGGACTTACGGACTTGGTGCCACGTTGTCCTTCTCAAAGAAAGAAAGAATGAAATGCTCATGGTCTTTGACCAAACTCAAGGTTTAACTGATGTTATTCGTCATTAAACGTTTTAAAGAAAAGAGAAGTGCTATTTTAATTTATTCATAGTACTTCATAACTATTGGTTTAGTTATAGAAGATATACTCATATGACTCTTGCCTGTTGTTCTATTATAATTGTGCTACTTGTTGAGCTAGTTATGTCCACCCTTGCTTGAACCATATGATTGTAGCTTAAAATGAACGGATCGAAGGATCTGGTAAGGACAAAGGGAAGAGCAAGGCGGATACATAGTTATCCTTGTAATTGAATAGTATTACTTTTGTAATAATTTGATACTATGACAAAGAACATATGTAATGGTTACAAAGAACCTGGGAAGGGACTTATTATTATGTAATATATAATAAGCATATTCACTTTATTGATGTAATTTAATTGAATGTATGTGTAGACTGTAGTACCATGCAACACCATCTATCGGGTTGGAAGATACTCAGATTTAGGGGCGTCACAGGTTGGTATCAAAGCTGTAGGTTATAAAACTTAAGGGGGTGAAGAACCTTAGGCTATAACCTTAAGAAGAGTTGAAGAAGTTAGAAGTAATTAAACTCATGTTGAGTTTTTAAGTAGTGAATTGAGGAAGTTCATTACAAGAAGAATTAAAAGATGAAGTTAACCTTAAAATGCATTAAATGTGATACATGTTTATAATATTCTAATGTTGTGTACTAATCAAGATATTATATTTTATTGGAGATGTTAGGAGATAATGTTATGTATAAAGATATACAAGTTATTAGCGAGGAGTCAGTGAATCAGATAGAGATTTTATCGACACCAGTAGCCGAAGTGCCAATAGTGGTAGTGGATGATTCATAAAAAGAGGAACCATTAGAGGATTCTGAGAACATAGGGTTTACATCCTTATTCGACGGAATATCTTAGGAGGAGATGTAGGTAGTATCGTTTAATACGGTAATACCTACGGAGGAGATGCCACCGGGGGAGTCAATGAAGGTGTTATTCATAACTGTATGGATAGAAATATCTAACTGAGTAAGGAGGTGAAGGAGCTAAAAGAGGAGGTCCATAAAATCTTAGAAGACAAGAGGGACATGGAGACTTTTTTGGAGGTTTAACATGACGAGAAAGTTTTGGGTAAGAACAAGGTCCGAGAGCTGAAACATGAGGCCCTTGAGCTAAGGGAGGAGCTAAAGGCCAAGAGACAGAAGATTAGGAGAATGTCCTATATTCATAGGACTTCTCATGAGGATTACCAGCAACAAGTTGCTGAGTATCTAGTGGAGCTAGGAAGGGAAGACTGGACATACGATCAGCCGGGATGTGTTGGTCAGCCTTGCCAACGCAGATTATGCAAATTTCGTTAGGCAGATGTAAACTAGTTAAATAACTAGAATATGTATAGATATATAAATATTGTATATCTATGTAGTGACGTAAAACCCCTTTTGTATAATCAAATGTTAGTCTTTTGTAAATCTTAATTTTTGGAAAGTAATTACGAGAAAGTAATGTAAATAGCTAAGGATATGTAATGACCAACGTTGTAGTATTATACTACAAGCAAGAAAGCATAACAATATAACAACTTTATTGAACATGTTTTATAATGAGTTTGAGTTATTGTTAATCATGAATAATGAGTAATTATTAAGAAGTAAGTAATAAACTGACGAAGTCCTTAACGTACTGTGAAAAGTATGGTATCATGACGTCATAAAATATTTTGATGTATTGCGAAAAGAATTTAAAGAAGTAGCCGACGTCAATTGATTTGACTAGACGAGCGTTTTAAGTTAATATCAAATTTATTGGTATGCTCTAAGCTACTTGATTTGGCTAAGACAAATGGTATGTCATGTTTAAAAGAAAATCGAGCTTTCTTTGAAGAGTTGTGCCAAACCAAATTGTTTTGGTGCGGAATCTAATGATTAAGTCTGAGGTGAACATACCCCGAAATGGGGTTATACAATGGGTTGATCACCTACATATGAAAGAGGTAGTTTACTTTCTTGGTGATTGTAAACTGACCGTAGAAGAAAGGTTACATAGTTATGTTGTTAAACCTAGTAAGAGATCATGGTCGATTGACCCCTCAACAAAAGTATGAAATGTTTTAAGGGAATTCTTATATTCCTCGTTATTCATTCTACTTCATAATTCTTGATACGTTATGAAGGTAAGAGAATGTTTGAAAGATTAGGACTCCTTTGAAGAGAAGATGAGAAGATAAGTAAGCTAAAAATTTTGAGGACAAAATTCTGTGAAGAAGGGGTGAAAGTGATGACCCGGGTAAGGGTGTGGTTTTAAGAAATTTCGAGGATAGAATTTTTATAAGGTTGGAAGAGTGTAACAACCCAAAAAATTGGATTGTCTAGAAATTAAGATTTAAAGAATTAGTTATTAATAAAATGAATTTTTATTAATAATATTCTATGCTATGTGTTTATTAATCGTTCTAGAACCTAGGATGATTATATGTCGGGAGTATTCTGGCTACGAGCTAGTCTGAGCGAGTAAGAATTTTCAAGACGAAAATAAAATTTTTCTGGGAACAAAAATAGTTTGCGGCAAAAAGACGAAATAAGCATTATTCACCTGACGAAACTCTAAGGGTTAGGGTTTGAATAACCTAAGCCTTTCTGAGAGTTCGACATATATATCGTGAAAAGTTAAGTAAGCCGATAAAAGTTTTTCTCGAAAAACGTGCAGAAATCAGATGAAATAAAAATGACGAAAAGTACTGTCATGTACTTTTCAGTAGTTTAACTACGTTAGGAGAAAACGTGAAGGAAAATGCTTAACGCCAAAAAGTGTTTTTCAATTTTTTAGAAATCCGAAGAATACGTAAAAGTTAATCGGTAAAGGAAAGACGAAATATCCAAAAATATTTGGATTCCGAGAATCGCAGTTTTTAAAACTGTCGGACGAAACCCGAAAGACGGAACCACGAAACTTCCAAGCGAAGTTTTGTGAATAGTAAGAAGGTGTATTGAGGAGGTGGGAATATTATGGAGGTGTGAATAGTAAGGCGGTTTGGTCAAATGACCAAAACGACCCTAGCCTTGAAAATTCTATAAAAGGAAGCCTTATGTTCATTTGAATGGGATTTTGAAAATCCTATACTTTGAGAGATAATGAGAGAGAGTTTAAGAGTTTGGAGAAGAAGAAGAAGGAAGAGATTGAGCATGATTGATTGGATCGAAGGGTTCGTGAAATAGAAAAGCAAGTGAATCGTTGGCTTTGTCTAAAGGAAGAAAAATAAAGAGGAAAGGAATTAAAACCTAACTCTTAAGTTAGTTTTTCTTTAAGTTTCTATGTTCAAAAACATAACTTAATGAGAATAAAAAGTAAATGATGTTAGGAATGATTTTATATGGTTGAAATCATGAGAAAATGAAGAAATAAAAGTTAGAGTTTATTTTATAAATTTCTTAAGAAAGAATAAGATTTGTAATGAATTTAAACGATCCGAGTGGATTAAATGAATGAGTAGGTGAAAAAAGTAAGGAATGGTGTTCTATAACATCACATTCCAAGAAAAAGTGAAATCGTAATCAAAATATCGATTAAAAAATGAAGAAAGAACGAAGAACGTGAAGAACACGAAAAACGTTGTTGATGGACAAATTTAAAACCATCATAGTATAATTGTTGTTGATGGACAAGTTTAAAACCATCGCGTATAAGTTAGATGCTTATTGCTTGATTAGGAACGGTAGAAACGTTCATGAAGAATAGATTAAAACTGAGTTATAACGAAGTTATGGCAAAAATTTCATAAAAGACGAACGAGAATTAGAAAGTGTGTAAATGAATCCGAAGGTGTAGGGTTTCATAAGAATGTAAGAGAACGTAGAAAACGTGAGTCGTGAACTCAAGAATGAACAAGTTCTGAGTTCAGATGACCGAATTACGGACGAATGAACGAAGAACGTTAATAACGTAAAAATGAGTGAAGGATGAAGATCAAACCAATCAAATGGCACGTTAACCGATTCAAAACGAAGTTCTATCTGAGAGGTATGGAATAAGTAAGATAAGGAAGAGAATGACTTTGGAACGACCTCGTTTTGAGTTATAATGAAGGAATTACGAGATCGTAAAGTAAGCGTCTCAAACTTGATGTAAGACTTAGAAATTTTTCTAGGATTTAGGCTCGGCGCCGCAGCACCAGCAATGCCTTGGGAGGCGACGCTACAGCACCAGGCTGGGATGTTATCCACTGCTAACTCGCACCATAGCGTGAGAGAAAAGGAAGAGTTTGGCGCCAGACCAAGAAAGAGGGTGACGTAGGCTTGCGCCGCATCGCGAGAGGGAGGAAGGGAACAGGCGCCGCAGCGCCGGTGCAGAGCTAGGCCCAGTGATGAGCGTTTAACTGCTCAAATCCTAGGGGAAGTGTAATGAAAGCTAATGAACTTGTAGTTAATTAAATGTAACACTTAAACAAGTGAATTAAACCTTAAATGAAGGTTGAACGGAAAGATTAAACGAGATTAAAAGACAAAGAATGTAAAGGCGGGTTACGGAACCGATGTCCGGGGACCGTAGTCGCGATAAACAAACGTGGGAGATTGCTGTGGTTGTGATTCCTTAGACGTTGAGTAACGATGGTAATGAATAACCTTTCGATGTTATGTCGTGGTAATCAGAGATAAGTGTAAAGCATATAGACGCTGTGAATGCAACGCAGTTGCGATGAACAATCGGTCATAGCATACAACGAACGGTATGGCTTCGACATTAAGAAAGAGTAATGAACATGGGGTTCATGTAATGGATAATGAAAGTATTAAGTAAGATATGAATGGTATCAAGAAAGACGTAGTGAACGATAATAAGATTAATGAAAGACGATAGTGATTTAGATGGAGAATGTTAGAATGAAATGTAAGTGTTGAACACTTTAACCGACGTGAAGATTGAGTGTACGCATATACTAAATGGATAGAATCTACACCATGTGTATGGTTTGACCGTAAGATAATGAAGATCAATGATTAAACCATGAATGGTAAAGAACTGAATTAAAGATAATGACATTAACGTAACGAAGCTGAGTTAATGATTAACTTGAATGATCGCTCTGAGTATACAAAAGACTGTATGACTTGGACGATAAAAGAATGAATCCTGAGGTATGACATTTAGTTGCCAAAAAGCCATAAGAAATAAGAAATAGACTGAAAAAACGTTATAGTTTAATGGTTCAGATAAGTTAGGTTTTGGTACAATCATAACCTTTGATGGTTGACATGTGGGAGCTGGGCTAAATAATTCCATCAGAGAGCGAAGGTATATACAAAACTGGCAACCGATCTAACTCACTGTGATGGCATTGTAGATGATACGAGAACTCGTTTGTTGGTTGTTTGTGGGAAACCACTTAGAGTACTATATGAAATACTAGTAGAGACACGATGTGTGCTGAGTCTTAGAGAAGTTATAAGAAGAATATAAGAATGCAAATCATCAAAGATGATGAACATTTTGAGTAAGACATCTCCGTATGTCATGAAGCCGTAAACCGGTAACGAAAGTTATCGCGTAAACTTAGGTTACAAGAACGAGAATCCTAAGAAGTAAAGTTAAGCAAACCAATACATAAGTCAAAAGTATATGACTAATTGGTGTGTGTTATTTCCTAATGTGCTATATAGGAATTGGAATGAGCAGTTCAATGTAAACTCTAAGTTATAGCTGTGTGTAAGGCAAGTTTCCTAATTTCATTCATATTATATGAATGCTAGTTTCTTAAACTTCTCAGATGTAGAACTTGAGAAGTCTTGTCTATGTGCATATGTGCGAGATATGTGCAAGGTGGTAGTATGTATGAGGCCTTGTGCCACAATTTGAACACTTCGGTGTTTATTTGAGATGAACTGTTCTATGATTGAGCTGTTCAGTACAAGTATATTCTATTTATACATGAACCGTTATTGTTAAGTCTGTGCTACTGATTCTAGCCAGACAGGATGTGTATGGAAAAAGTTAGAATACTGAAAGTATTTCAAAGTGTATGTGACTAATGTTTTAAAATGATAGGAATCGAGATTATTCTTATTATTCAAGCTGCTTCATAACCTTTGTTCGGTTATCGAAGTTTTAAGGGAATGTTTGAATGCTTGAAGTTATTTGTTCAACTGTTATGACTTACTGGGCAATTGAATGCTCACATTTGCTTTAAATGAAAAACATTTTCAGCGAACGATGTTAGAAGAACTTAAGGGTCCCGTAAAGATCAAGTTGATGGTATCTAGATGAAGTGTCATTCAGAATGTGAATGAGCGAGAAGATCAAGTGAAGACTTGTAATGTAGAAAAATGAAATTGAACTGTAGACTAGTTTAATGAACTGTTATGTATCCTTGGTGGCGGATAAAAGTCACTATTGTAAGACGAAATGAATAATGTATTTATCATTATTTGTAATGAAAGAGGTTATAGGGTTTTTAGAACCTGAGATTTGAGAATGTATGTTCTTATATTTCAGTATATAATGATGTATGTTGGATGAATGATGTACTAGTGACGCACGGAATCTGGGTGTGAAGATAGACCAGATTTCGGGGCGTTACAGATGTAGTTGTAGATATTATCCCAATCAATGATATAAATGCTTATGTGTTATTTGATTCATATGTTACTTGTTCTTATATAACATGTGAATTTGCTAGATGGTTAGGGTTACTCCCTAAAAAATTGCTAATGCCTTTAAATATTAAGGTAGCGAACGAAGAAATAATTCATGTTGAACATATTCATAGGAGTTATTGTATCGAAATAAGAGGTAACAAATTGTAAGTAGATTTAATATCGATAAAGTTAGGAGAATTCGATATAATTCTCGGGATGGATCGATTGTTTAACCATGAGAAAATTATAGATTGTCAAAAGAAATGTGTAAACCTTCAGACTTTGAATCAGCCCAAGGTAGTGTTTTACGGTAGTAAGTCACTGAGACATTATTGTTGTCTTACCATGACTAGAAAATTACTGAAGAAAGGATGTGTAGGCTATTTGTGTCATGTTGTTGATACCGAGAGAATGGGAGAAACAATGGAACAAATACATATAGTAAAAGAATTCACGGATGTGTTTCCAATTGAGTTACAGGGATGACGCTATGGCGTCGCTTCCCAAGGCATAACTGGCGCTGCAGTGCCAGATCTAAAATTCAAAAAAAAATTCTAAGTGTTGAACATGTTTGAGACGCCTATTTTGAAATCTCATAAGTTATTCGTTATAACTCGGAATGAGGCCATTCCAAAGCCATTTTCTTACTCTCATTATGTACTTCAACTTCCCTCAAAGAGAATTTCATTCTGAATCCGTTAACATACAATTCGATTGGCTTAAAGTTTGTTATTCATTTGTTTTACGTTATTAACGTTCTTCATTCGTTTTACTCTCTCTCAAATGCCGGTGATTTTTCAAATCACCAACAAATGAGCTAAGGCTCTCCTTAATAGAAAACCAAGGCTAGGGAAAAAATAATCAATTTGCCCCAAAGTTACTATTCCCACCTCCATATTAATCGCCTTACTATTCACGAAGCTTCATGGTTCCGTCTTACGGAATTCGTCTGACAGTTTGAAAAACTGCGATTCTCGGAATCCAAATATTTTTGGATATTTCATCTTTCTTCTACAGATTAACTTTTATGAATTCATCGGAACTTCGAAAAACTAAAAAATACTTTTTGATGATAAGCGTTTTCCTTCACGTATTCCCCTAACACTGTTAAACGAATGAAAAGTACATAACAATACTTTTCGTCGTTTTTATTTCGTCCGATTTCTACACATTTTTCAGAAAAACTTTTATTGGTTAACTTAACTTTTCACAACATATTATAGTCAAATCTTTCGATGGAATATCATTTCAACATACCGATCTTTCGGAAAGGCTTATGTAAGACCATAACTTTTTATGAATAAAGATTTAATTTTCCCTAAATATTATTTTGATTAATAAAGTATGATTTGATATAATTGTATAATTATGGGTGATATGTGTAAATTTGGCAAAGTAAACAAGTTGTTATAAAATATTCATTTTGTTGGGGAATATTCTTTTTGGTGGGGAATATCCGTACGACGACACAATCATTGGTGGACCCCACATAACAGAATAACTATTGGATATAGAAAGCGACATAAATAACCTTTTTATAAAAATAACAACAAAACTTTTACCGTTAAACTATTGAAATACCCGGTGATAAAAGTACAATAATATGCGTGGTTGCACGGTAGCACACGATATTGTATAGTATCTCTGATTATTGATGCTTACTTAAGAAATCATTCAGTTCATTTATTAATTGTCATATTAGTTATTGCATTGTATCTCATATTATTGATTCAATTATTGTCACCGTATCATCTGCACAATATTTTATATTATTAAATCAATAATTGAGACGACACAGTTATTCATGTTATTATTTGCATTATTGACAATGCTTAGAAAGTTCTGTCGAGGAAAGGGGTTAGGTTATTTAATTACGCGCCAATAAGGAGAAATCCTTATCGGAAGCCCCCTCTTTCCTGGGAACGATCTGGTTGTCAATATTGTGAGTTATAATATTAATAATGAATAATTGTTGAAAGATTGTGTTGCTTAAAGATAAGAATAATAATAGATAAGTGGAAGATATTTTTTCAATTATCTTGTTAATTGATATTTGTTCTATTTGATTTTGAGGTATGCAGATTGATTTATAAAGGGGGTGGCCCTCAATTACCTTTAAATGAGGTATCTGCTTTTTTTTTGATTTGGCAGACATTATTTTCAAGGAATAAACCTTATAGGCAAAATTTTCTAAAGATGCAGTTACTATTCACTAACTTATGAATGAGGGCGCTCCTTCATTGGTCTATATCTCCAAATTGGTATTCCCTTCACAAGGGAGTAGTCCCTGATTGGTCAAAAATTTCTTTTGATGAAAACATTTTATCCTGACAGCATGTGAATTGTTTTAAAGGGTACTCCCTTATTGGTTGAAGGTTTTAAATGGTATACTGATGAGTTGCAAACTCGTGATTTTTTTTCCTATGCATTCGTGATTTTCTGTGACACCCCCAAATCCGGGTACTTCATTCCCACAGGATATGGTGTTCACTTTATACAAACATTCATTTCTAACTACCCATTTATAATAAAATTGAATAATAAACCTTCCCATAAAGAATTACAATAATAAAAATCTCCCAGGTTATATAACCTTTAAATAAAATCATTCAAATGCAGAAATTAACTAAACTTCATTACATAATTCAAATAAAGTCTGACAATAAAATGTAAACATAATTATTACAAGTCTTCAATACTTGTTCTTCTTTCCCTTTCCTTTACTAGTGCTAGGTACATCGACCTTCTCAACTTTAGATATAATAGTTATATAAGCAAGAGTGAGCAAACAACGCTCACTTGAAATGAAATTAAATAAAACTTTACATCAACTGCCAAATAATAGGCTCAATAGAACTGAACAATATGCTCTACTAACATTCTGAAACATATCACTGAGGGTCAAATGACCACGAAACCATGTTCACAGTTATAAGTAATCTTTCTACTTAAACTTTAATAGTCATAAGACTATAAGGACTCCACGTACTTAGGGGGATCAGCCCTTCGTACTATGTATTGTGCACAAACACTTAATGCTAAGCGTACACCCCTAATAATAGGGTTGTTCATCTCAGTATTTAGAATACAAGTCCGCCCCAAAGTAAATTTGGTTTGGATAGGTTTCAAGGTAATTTAAAATTCAACGGACATCAACTAAGGACTAGTTGAATAAAAAGGTAATAACACTATGTTATGGAATAATCATAACTGAATCGACATTTTAAATTTAAGATAATGCTTTAGGAATAATCTAATAGCATAAACATTGAATAATCATAACATACTTGCTTTGAACAACACTAAGCTAAGGTTAAAATCTTAAAATTGAATATTAAGCATGCTTAACAAATAATAAATTGAACGATAAAACTTGTTCAACATTAATAGATGAGAATATATAAACTTTCATGCTATATAACAAGTTAAAGATAAGAATAACTTGCTTAACATAAGAATAATACGAATATTCACTAATAACATTAGATGTGGAATCATCAACAATAACTATCCACTAACGTACTTGAAAGATAACAATTCTAGATTGAGTTTAGAAAACTTGCATCATTATAAACAATCTAGATACAATAAACTTGCTCACCGAAAATAAACTTGCACAACGAAGTATAGAGTTAGAAAACTTGCCTTGCTTGTAGGCTAAACCGTTATAATACGAATCCCAATTATCCTATATACATGTCATCATGACATAAGCAGTCATTACCCATACTCTACATATCCACATCACGTATGGTTTGATTTATAAATTACTTAATCAAATTACATCAATAAATAATAACAACACTCGTTAAGTATTAATAACATGTTCGTTCTTAGCACTATAATACTATAATATTAATATTGCATGTTTAACAATCATCATTTTACATTACATTAATATTTACAGACTTTTGTACACAACAAAAGTCGTTTATGGACTTTCTGCTAAGTGGCGCCGCGGCGCCACAGTTTGAACTGTGGGTCGCGGGGCGGCGCGAAAGTGGCGCTTCGGTGCGAGAACTATGTCAGGCTGCGGCGCTGCGACGCGAAGTGTGGCGCTGCGGCGCTAACTTCGGCACTGCGGTACGGGTTGCTGGGTTGCGGCTCTGACTTTGGCGCTGAGGAGCCGAAACTTACAGATCCAACACACGAAGAACATAACAACTAAATTTCTGTCTATAACTTAATTTCTAACACTAAGTCATCATGTATAACATGCATAAATTACTCGTACACATTACTCAATATGCATATACTAATTTTAACGCAACTAATCAACAATATTAGAAAACTAAATCTTTGAAAACACTCTTTTAAAACCAAAAATTTCATATTTGATATTTCTTGACACAGTGAACTGTAATTCCACAATTATAAACCAAATTGATTTATTCTAACTATAGTCTCTTTAATTCTTACCCAATTAACATATACAGTTCAATTTCTCAATTAGCATAAACTAATTTTGCTATCATACAAAATTAACAATCACAGTTCATGCATATATATTTACTGTAAAATAATTTCCTTTCTTTTTGAACGTAATCTAGCATACAACACATGTATACACATATACATGCTAGTTATAACAATTACAATTACAATTACTCATGATTTCATACTCAATTATAGAAACATGGTTTACAAACAATTTTTGTAAAAACTTTATAAACACTAAAATTCAAGAACACAAAGAATGTAAAACGTATATAGTATTAAGATTATGGAATAAATACCTTTTATTGCTTAAGAAAATATTTGTTAATCACTGAGAATAGCTTTGACGAACTCAGAACTTGCTATGGGAATCATAACCCTTTCTCTCTCAAACTCTCTTTGAACTTTCTCAGAACTCTTTCATTCTTTTATTTTCTTAGTATTAGACTAGGCTACTAACAGTAAGCGTAACCGAACTGATAACTCAGCGTAAACATAAAAACGGCTATGGACATAATAAGCCTAATAATTAACATCGATTACAAAAACATATAACGTATAGATTATAATTATATTTTATTTATTTATTTTATTTTATTATAATTCAAAATTCAAAAGCCATAAGGCTTCGTTTGGCAAAACTATTTAAAATTTAAAGACTTAATGTACCTAAGCCTTGTTTTCAAAACTAAATTAAAACTACTTTCATTTATTTTAATAACTCCTTTATAAAATAGGTATTTGTCACACGTTATTTAATTAAGTTTTCATACTTATTTTAATTAATTCAAATAACAGTTTAATGAATAAATCATTTAATCACATAACTCAATACAATTAATTAACCATCAAATTGAAATATCAATATAATAATAATTTTCTTAACTCATTAATTAAAATAATTAACCATATTAAATCAAATCAAATTAAACAAATACAAATATGTATTCAATGATAACACATCCATTAAATATTTATATAATTCAATAAATATTTAAAATTACAATTAAAATCTGGATTGTTACATCATTCCCTCCTTATAAGGATTCTGTCCCCAGAATCACCATTTAAACAAATCATTCGTTACATTCTTCCCTACTTACAAAGATTCTGTCCCCAGAATCTAAGACACTGATTAAACAAATAACTCAGGATAATCTTTCATCATTTTATCTTCGAGTTCCCACATAGCTTCTTCAGCATTGTGGTTCCTCTATATCACATTCACGGAAGATATAACTTTATTCCTGAGCACTTGTTCTTTCCTGTCGACTATCTGGATATGTACCTCTTCATAAGACAAGTCTTTATCGAACTGCAATGATTCGTACTCAATCACGTGCTTGTAATCAGGTTTATATGGTCGTAACACCGAAACGTAAAAAATATTGTGAACGTTTTCCACCTCTAGAGGTAGAGCTACCTCGTAGCCACTTCAACTCTTCGCAGCACTTCAAAGGGTCAAATAAACCTCGGGCTTAGCTTTCCCTTTTTATCGAAATGAATTTTTCCCTTCCAAGGAGAAACTTTTAGGAATACGTAATTTCCTATGTCGAATGCACGATCTTATCTATGTTGATTAACATACTTCTTTTGTCTGTCTTGAGAAGCTACCAATCTTGTCCTGATGAGTTTGACAACCTCAACAGTTTATTGTATCAGTTCTGGTCCTAACAGTTGGTGTTCACCGACTTCATCCCAGCACAGTGGAGTTCTGTACTTCCTATCGTATAATGCTTCATAAGGCGGCATGCCGATGCTCGCGTGGTAACTGTTATTGTAGACAAATTCCACCAGCGGTAAATGTTCATCCCAACTCCCTTTGAAGTCCATGATGCATGCTCTCAGCATATCTTCTATTGTCTAGATTGTTCGTTTGCTTTGGCCATCTGTTTGTGGATGATAAGCCGTACTCATTCTCAATTGTGTTCCCATACATTCTTGTAGTCTCTTCCAGAAGTTTGACGTGAATCGTGGATCTCTATCTGACACAATTGACACTGGCACTCCATGTCTCGAAACGATCTCTTTAACGTACAACTTTGCCAACTGATCAAGATTGAACCTAATCTTTATTGGCAAAAAGTGTGCTGATTTTATCAGTCTGTCCACAATCACCCAAATCGCATCGCATTCTCTCTGAGTAGTTGGAAGACCCACCACAAAATCTATTGTGATGTGTTCCCACTTCCATTCCAGTATTTCTAACAGTTGAAATAATCTGCTTGGTCTTTGATGCTCGGCCTTGACTTTTTAACATGTCAAGTATTTCATGACACATTCTGCGACATCTCTTTTCATGTTTGGCCACCAAAAATGACGTCGTAAATCTTGATACATCTTCGTACTCCCCAGATGAATCTAGTATTTCGAATTATGAGCTTCGGTAAAGATTTCTTCTTTAATATATGGTACTGTTAGAATCCAAATTCTTCACTCGAACCTTAGTAACCCTTCAGTATAGATCTTGTATTTTGCATCACTACTCTCAACCACTTTCTCTTTAATTTTTCCACATTCTTCATTTTGTAGTTGAGCAATCTTAACTTTGTCCACCAAAGTTGGACCAACTTCTATCTGGAATATTCGTTCATCAGATTCCTTTGGAAACTTTATTTCCATCTCTAGCTTTGTCATTACTGAAATAAGCTCCTCCTGAGTGGTTATCAGCATCAACTTTTCCCAACCTTTCCTGCTTAAAGCATCTGTAACCACATTCGCTTTGCCTGGATGA
The DNA here is from genome assembly GCA_016801055.1 of Panax notoginseng. Lineage (NCBI taxonomy): Eukaryota > Viridiplantae > Streptophyta > Magnoliopsida > Apiales > Araliaceae > Panax > Panax notoginseng. Next base: position 138,221,627 of record CM029018.1, read on the forward strand.
TAAAAGATCTCACAATCGTAATCTTTTATCAATTCCATCCATCTTCTTTGATGGATGTCCAGGTCCTTCTGAGTGAAAATATACTTCAGACTCTTATGGTCCGTGTAGATCTCACATTTCTCTCCATAGAGATAGTGTCTCCATATCTTCAGAGCAAATACTATTGCATCCAACTCTAAATCATGAGTCAGATACCCTTTCTCATAGTCTTTCAGTTGCCTTAATGCATATGTAATAACATTATCGTTCTGTAGAAGGACATAACCCAACACTTTTTGTGAGGCATCACTATACACCACAAAGTTTCTTGTACTATCTGGTAATGACAACATAGTTGCCACACTTAACTTATTCTTTAAATCATGAAAACTTTCTTCACACTTCTCTGTCCAAATAAATTTTACAACTTTCCTTGTCAAATTTGTTAATGGCGTGACTATCTTGGAAAAATCTTGAATAAACCGTCTATAATAACCGGCCAGTCCCAAGAAACTCTTCACCTCTAAAGGTGTTCTTGGTTGTTCCCAATTGATTACGGCTTCCACTTTTGATGGATCCACCGAAATCCCATCTTTGTCAATCACATGACCTAAAAATTGTACACGATCTAACAAAATTCACACTTAAAGAATTTCGCATACAACTTTTCCTTTCTTAGTGTTTCCAACATCAAACGTAAATGTTCCACGTGTTCATCTTGAGTTTTAGAATACACCAGAATGTCATCGATAAATACCACCACAAACTTGTCTAAGAATGGTTTAAACAACCTGTTCATCAAATCCATGAATGCAGCAGGGGCATTGGTTAAACCAAAAAACATCACCAGAAACTCATAATGTCAATACCGAGTTCTGAATGTTGTTCTAGGTATATCCTCCTTCCTTACCTTCAATTGGTGATACCCACTTCTCAAATCTATTTTCAAGAAGTATTTAGCACCCTTCAACTAATCAAACAAGTCATCTATTCTTGGCAACGGATATTTATTCTTAATAGTGATTTTGTTTAATTCCCTATAATCAATGCAAAGACGCATTGATCCATCCTTCTTTTTCACGAATAACACCAGTGCTCCCCACGATGATACGCTTGGTTGAATATACTTCTTGTCTAAATGCTCATGCAGTTGTACCATCAGTTCCTTCATCTCTACTGGAACCATTCTGTACGGGGCCTTCGATATCGGTGTTGTTCCTAGCGCTAAGTCGATCATGAACTCAATCTCTCTGTCAGGCGAAAGTCCTAGAAAATCTTCTGGAAACACATCTATGAATTCCCTAACCACTGGTATCTCTTCTAGTTTCACCCCCTTCTTCTGAGTATCGACTATGTAAGCTATATAACCCACACAGCCTTGACTCAACAAGTTCTTGGCCTACATAATTGTCAGACATCTCATTTGTCTAGGTGATTTGCTACCATAGAAAACTACCTTTGACGGAGTCATAAGGTTTACACATTTCTTTTGGCAATCAATTATCGCTCCGTAATTGAACAGCAATTTCATTCCCAAAATAACATCAAACTCTCCAAGTCTAATCAGGATTAAATCTACCATCATGATATTCCCCTTAATGTTCACCCTATAGTTCTTGTATACGAACCTAACAGGAATTACTTCCTTATTCGTAATTTCTATATTTAAAGGGAAATTTAATTCTTCACTAGGCAATCTTAACCTCTTAGAAAATTTATCAGATATAAATGAGCAAGTAGCACTCGAATTAAATAATATATAACCATCAATATCATTGATTGGGATAATACCTGACACAACATCTTTTGATTGCACAGCATCTTGCACAGTCATGTTAAAGGTTTTGGATGTGGGTTTGTTTGATGTCGTTGGTCCAGGAATGGCCCATGTACCTCCACTGCTACCTCCCTTGCTTCCTGTTGTATCTCCAGCCTTCTTTTTAGGGCACTCACGAGCAAAGTGATCCTTAGACCCGCACGTGGAGCAAACATTCTTCTTTGGTTGAGTGCAATTTGGGGCGATGTGACCCTCCTGACCACAGTTAAGGCATACTCGTTTCCCCAATAAACAAACACCCTTGTGAAATTTCCCGCATATAGTACATGGTTCGAACTTCTTATTCTGCTGATTACCCTGCTGATTTCCATTCTATTTTCTCTTCAAGTTATTGTTACCATTTCCACTACCACCACCACCATTCTTAATCTCTACCTCATTCTTCTTCTTTTTCTGTTCTTGATTGAACTTTGTTACAGCCTCGCCTCCACCTTCAGCGAGAATTGCATTCTCCATTACCGTTGCGAATGTCTTCAGCTAGAATAAGGAGACCCTACTATACAACCAGGGTTTCAGTGCCTGTTCAAACCACTTCGCCTTGCGTTCGTATGTGCTGACTTGATATGGTTCAAACCTCGCCAACTCGTTGAATTTTGTGGCATACTCAGACACTGTCATCGTTCCCTGCTTCAATTCTAAAAGCTGCACTTCTAGCTGACTCTTCGAACTCTCTAGGAAATAGGTCTCGAAGAATATCTCCTTAAACCTATCCCAAGTCATAACCCCTTGTCCGTCTCGAGTTTTATTGGCCTGCCACCAATAACTAGCCTCTACTTTCAACATAAATGTTGCAAAAGTAGTCTTCTGATCCTCCCCTACCCTCGTAACATCAAATACTTTCTCTATCTCCATGATCCAGGTTTGTGCCTTCATTGAATTCATGGACCCTCGGAATTCTAGTGGTCCAACTTCCTTAAACTCCTTAAAAGTTGTACCTTGATTTTGAGGTTGATTGTGCAATGCCCTCGTCAGTAACGTCACTAACTGTTGAACGAGATTAGCTTCAGCATTATTATTGTTAGTTCCCTTAGTGGTTCTCTATCGTGGTTGATGTCTTGCAGACATTTTCTGTTAAAATACCCCCATTAGATTATTTCTCAATTCTTTTAAGTATTTTCTACTTAACTTGCATCCCATAAAAGAAATCATCACATAACCCATAACACTTTGAATAAAATAAAATAATAACTTTTATTCATTCATAATCCTTTTTAAAAAACATAAGAACAATAGCATCACTACTATTTACATTACTTTCCTGAACTACTAAAGTTTCAGGATAACATCATCATCATATCCTATCGATTACCTATCACTTGGGATTTACATATTGTTTATCATATTATTACTCGCATATCAGGTATATTCACTACGATGTCCTACTAAGATACTGCGTAGCCTTTTGACACTCATGCTCCATAATACGGAACATTGTTCGTCGATCTAATATGTATGATGGCAGAGTCTCGAACTAGATCGGATAACCCATGACCCGATCTTGAGCTCGATTAATAATGGTGTTGAAAACGTTATTCATCTCCTCCATCTTCATCCTCTTTGATTGTGCGTCTCTCACTGCTATCCCAGCTCGTTGAAAAGCTTCCTCATATGCGTCTTCGGCTCTTGCCCTCTTAGTAGATTCTTCATTCAGCTTATTCTTTAGTTCTGCGATCTCCTCGATCAGTTGTTCATTCTCTCCTTCAGTGTGAACCAGCTTCTCTTCGACATTATTCAGACGTTCCTCTCGATCTAGGATCTCGTCGTCCTTCTGAGCCATCAAGGTCCGTTGTTCAGCTACTATCTCTTGCAACTCCTCGACGGTATCCTGAAGTTCTACATTGCGATCGTAAACTTCATCGTACATACGAGCAGCTATCGAGTTTAGTGTAATCTCTTCCTCCTCTTCCTCGTCATCCTCATTCACCTACGGCAGCTCAACGGGATCCTCCTCATCCGTTTCCACATCATCATCCTCATCTTCAACCATAATGACCAACGAAGCTGACTCCCACGGAAGTAGTTGTTCCCAAACTACCTGAATGTCACGAGACTCCTCCTCTCTAGTCATCTGAGGTCCATCCTCCCTAGCCTGACTTGATTCTCCGACATTAACCATCCTTACAACAAAATTTTTTAAGTTTTAATTACTAATCACTATTACTCGACACTCACGAGCAAATAAGTTGTAAACACATAAGCACATAAGTGTTTTATTACTTCTTCCTTAAAACTAGATAAGAGTTTATCACCACTATCTTTTCAAAGGTTACTTCCTAAGGCTTTTCCCCCACCTAAGGTTCATAACCTAAAGCTTTGATACCAAGTTTTGACAACCCAAATCCGGGTACTTCATTCCCATAGGATCTGGTGTTCACTTTATACAAACATTCATTTCTAACTACCCATTCATAATAAAATTGTATAATAAACCTTCCCATAAAGGATTACAATAATAAAAATCTCCCAGGTTATCTAACCTTTAAATACAATCATTCAAATGCGGAAATTAACTAAACTTCATTACATAATTCAAATAAAGTCTAACAATAAAATGTAAACATAATTATTACAAGTTTTCAATACTTATTCATCTTTCCCTTTCATTTACTAGTGCTAGGTACATCGACCTTCACAACTTTAGCTGTAATAGTTATATAAGCAAGAGTGAGCAAACAACGCTCACTTGAAATGAAATTGAATAAAACTTTACATCAACTGCCAAATAATAGGCTTAATAGAACTGAACAATATGCAATATTAACATTCTGAAATATATCACTAAGGGTCAAATGACCACAAACCATGTCCACAGTTATAAGTAATCTTTCAACTTAAACACTAACAGTCATAAGACTATAAGGACTCCACGTACTTAGGGGGATCAACCCTTCGTACAATGTATTGTGCACAAATATTTCAATGCTAAGCGTAAACCCCTAATAATAGGATTGTTCATCTCAGTATTTAGAATACAAGTTTGTCCCAAAGTAAGTTTGGTTTGGATACGTTTCAAGGTAATTTGAAATTCAACGGACATCAACTAAGGACTAGTTCAATAAAAAGGTAATAACACTATTTTATGGAATAATCATAACTGGATCGACATTGTAAATTTAAGATCATGCTTTAGGAATAATCTAATAGCATAAACATTGAATAATCATAACATACTTTCTTTGAACAACACTAAGCTAAGGTTAAAATCTTAAAAATGAATATTAAGCATGCTTAACAAATAATAAATTGAACGATAAAACTTGTTCAACATTAATAGATGAGAATATATAAACTTGCATGCTAGTTAACAAGTTAAAGACAAGAATAACTTTCTTAACATAAGAATAATGCGAATATTCAATAATAATATTAGATGTGGAATCATCAACAATAACTATCCACTAACGTACTTGAAAGATAACAACTCGAGATTGAGTTTAGAAAACTTGCATCATTATAAACAATCTAGATACAAGAAACTTGCACAACGAAAATAAACTTGCACAACGAAGTATAGAGTTAGAAAACTTGCCTTGCTTGTAGGCTAAACCGTTATAATCTGAATCACAATTATCCTATATACATGTCATCATGACATAATCAGTCATTACCCATACTCTACACATCCACATCACGTATTGTTTGATTAATAAATTACTTAATCAAATTACATCAATAAATAATAACAACACTCATTAAGTATTAATAGCATGTTCGTTCTTAGCATTATAATACCATAATAATAATATTTCATGTTTAACAATCATCATTTTACATTACATTAACATTTACAGACTTTTGTGCACAACAAAAGTCGTTTCTGGACTTTCTGCTAAGTGGCGCCGTGGCGCCACAGTTTGAACTGTGGGTCGCGCTACGGCGCGAAAGTGGCGCTTCGACGCGAGAACTATGCTAGGTTGCGGCGCTGCGGCGCGGGTTGCTGGGCTCTGGCTCTGACTTTGGCGCTGAGGCGCCTAAAATTACAGAACCAACACACGAAGAACATAACAACTAAATTTCTGTCTATAACTAAATTTCTAACACTAAGTCATCATGTATAACATACATAAATTACTCGTACACATTATTCAACATGCATATACTAATTTTAACACAACTATTCAACAATATCAGAAAACTAAATCTTTGAAAACACTGTTTTAAAACCAAAAACTTCATATTTTATATTTCTTGACACAGTGAACTATAAATCCACAATTATAAACCAAATTGATTTATTCTAACTATATTCTCTTTAATTTTTACCCAATTAACATATACAGTTCAGTTTCTCAATTAGCATAAACTAATTTTGTTATCATACAAAATTAACAATCACAGTTCATGCATATATATTTACTGTAAAATAATTTCCTTTCTTTTTGAACGTAATCTAGCATACAACACATGTATACACATATAGATGCTACTTATAACAATTACAATTATAATTACTCATGATTTCATAATCAATTATAGAAACATGGTTTACATACAGTTTTTGTAAAAACTTTATATACACTGAAATTCAAGAACACAAAGAACGTAAAACGTACATAGTATTAAGATTATGGAATAAATACCTTTTGTTGCTTAAGAAAATACTTGTTAATCACTGAGAATAGCTTTGACGAACTCAGAACTTGCTTTGGGAATCACAGCCCTTTCTCTCTCAAACTCTCTCTGAATTTCTCATAACTCTTTCCTTTTTTTCTTCTTAGTATTAGACTAGGCTACTAATAGTAAGCGTAACCCAACTGATAACCCAGTGTAAACATAAAAACAGTTATGGCCATAATAAGCCTAATAATTAACATCGGTTACAAAAACATATAACGTGTAGATTATAATTATATTTTATTTATTTAGTTTATTTTATTATAATTAAAAATTTAAAAGAAATTCAAAAGCCATAAGGCTTCGTTTGGCAAAACTATTTAAAATTTAAAAACTTAATATACCTAAGCCTTGTTTGGCAAAACTAAATTAAAACTTCTTTCATTTATTTTAATAACTCCTTTATAAAATAGGTATTTGTCACACTTTATTTAATTAAGTTTTCATACTTAATTTAATTAATTCAAATAACAGTTTACTGAATAAATCATTTAATCACATAACTCAATACAATTAATTAACCATCAAAATTGAAATATTAATATAATAATAATTTTCTTAACTCATTAATTAAAATAATTTACCAAATTAAATCAAATCAAATTAAACAAATACAAATATGTATTCAATGATAACACATCCATTAAATATTTATATAATTCAATAAATTTTTAAAATTATAATTAAAATCTGGATTGTTACATTTTCTTAAATAGTGCCCTGTCATTCTCCTATAAATAGAATGCTTAGTTAAAAAATAAAAATCTCACCAGAATTAGAGAATTCTTCTTCTATAATAATGTGCATATTTCTTTATAGTATAAGGATACTTTGAGTGTAGCAAATAATGCAAGTTTTTCTCAAGAATATCTCTGCTATACCAAACGGATTTACTATTCTATTAAGGTAAGGAATATTATTTTTGTTCAATAGTCGTAAGAAATATTATTTCCTTCCATACTTTATAGTATGTAAGTAATCTTATTTCGTTTTATATTCCTAAATCTACACTTACTTTGATAAGTATTGCTTTTATACTCCTTGAAATTAGTAGAATATCCTTGAATTTTGCGCTCCATCTAGTATCGTTTCACTAAAATATTTTTCTGAACTTTCTTGTTAAATTTTAATCTTTTTCATGCCGAGGTACTATTCACTCGGGTACTATTCACGGGGTACTATTCTTACGGTACTATTCATAGGTCCTATTCATACATACAGTACTATTTATGGGGTACTATTCTCGAAGTACTAATCATGGGGTACTATTCTTAAAGTACTATTCACGGGATACTATTCATGACAAAAATTGGTTTCTTTTTTGTCCAAATTATTGTTGATACATGAATATCATTCTTGAATTTTACTTCATAATTAATCATCGTGTTGATAATTTGGACATTCTTAAACTCTGGATAAATTAAATTATAAATCTTTAATATTTATCCTTGATCTCACTTGATTGAATTCTTATATCATTGCCATCATCCTCATGCTTATATTGTGGTGAAAGTCATCTTTCGCCCGTAATGTATAGATGGACTATTGATTGGTATGATTATGACTAGTAATTATATATTGGTATAATCATAACCTGTAATGTTACGGATAAATGATGTGGTGAAAGTCCTCTTTGGCCCGTCGTGC
>CM029018.1:138234703-138434703 GCA_016801055.1 Panax notoginseng
CTAATTTAGTTAATATAATTATTAAATAAATCTAATATTATTAATATTAAATAGTTAATGAAATTTATCTTAAAATATTAAAAGTTATGTTTTATAACTTAAAATATTATTAAATACCTTTTTATCATTTAAAATGATTTTTAATATAATAAAATTATTTTTAATTAATTTATTTAATCCATTTATTAAATAAATTAAATATCAATAATATCTAAATAAATATTAATATTTATGAAAAATATGTCAAATTATTAAAAGTTAATTTTTATAACTTAAAATAATTTTTAAAACTATTTTTGGAATTTTTAATAATTAATTTCTATTTTTAAATAATTTTTGGAAAATAAATTAAATAAAGAAAAATAAAATTGTTGCTATAGCCTTTAGCAAAAAAATCTATCGCCTTAGGTGTTCTTGAGGCTCAAGAACATTCAATGTCAGTGTTCGAGATAGCTACTTTGACCAGCATTAAATCTCTGTGTATTGTGTTTCTAGGAACGATAATGGTCAGATCTTGTAGACATAGTGTAATACTACAAGCTCCAACAACCAACATGATCAAACAACATAAAACCAACGAGATATAAGCATGCAAAGTGGCTGTCAGAGCTGTTCTTCATTTCTGGGTTACCCAGAAATGAAGAACAGTTCGTGAGGCCTACTTTGGTGTTCCACAACTTGTAGTTTGTGTAATATTTGTGTGATCTAATGGGTGTAGTGTGTAGCCAGCATGACAAGGAAGATATCCACTACATAAAATCACTATAACAACGACACAAACAACAGATCTAGTCCGATCAAACCATGTCAGAAGACATGCTCATCAGTTTTCTAGGTTACCCAGAAAATAGATGTCATGGTCGTTCTACCTGGTTTAACCAACCATTACCTTAAACATGTTTAATGTTTAGGTTATCTAAAGACACTATCATGTAGTATAAATAACACACTACAACTTAGATGCAAGACCCATCATAAAACATCAAATCACTGTCAGATTGAAGCTCTTAAACTTCTTGTCAGACGGTTCTGGGCAAGATCTGGGTTACCCAGAACTTGTCCAGTCATGGTTGGTCAACGGTATTTGACCACCCATAACTTGCAACCTGCAAATGATCTGACTCTGATTTGAGTTCCAGAGCAAATATCTCACAGCATAATACATGTTCAAACATCTAACACACCAAAAACATAAACATGAATAGATCTAGAAGGTGACATTCATTGTCAGACAACAAAAAAATATTTTTCTAGATTTTTAAAAACACTAAATCCAAGCCTCTAGATGTTATGGATCTAACGTCTAGCAACACAGATCATCAAAATACACTACATACAACATGTTTAACACAAAAAACTAACATCTAACAGAGGATCGAAGGTCAGATTTCTAGGGTTAGGTTTATACCTCTGTTAACAAATTCTTGATTCTAGCTTTCTGATTTGATATGGGTTATAGTGGGGCTTAATTTAGGGACTGATTTACTTAGAAAATTCGTGGGCTAGAGATAGGATAGCTTGGTTGAGTATTTGGTGAGCAAATGAGAGAAAATAAGCATTTTTCTCTCTCTTGATCTATAAATTACTTTGATTCAATGCATTGGCTGATGATATGTGGCTTGTTTGCTGAGTATTTTGAGCATATGGGGTTGTTAGGGTAGCTCACCAACTAAAGTGTTGGCAAAACTAGCAAGTTAGCTTCAACAATGCACAAAAGGACAATTTGGTCAATAGCCATGAAATTTTAATGGCAAAGTTGTAACTTGGCAACCCCTTAGGGTTTAACCCTAAGGTCTTGCACAACTAATTAGTAAGATTTCTAATCAAGCAAAACTAAATAAATAAATAAAATTTTAGTTTCTAAAAATTACAAATTAGATTTACTTAATTAGATTAGGTTTCTTAATTACATTATACATGAACATTAGGGTTTAAAGCCCACTAATTAGCATTAAGCTTTAGAATTTAGCAGTTAGAGTTCCTAATTTAACAATTACGGTTTCTAATTCTAGAATTTAGGGTTTCTAATAATTAGTGTTCCTAATTAATAATTAGGGTTTCCTAATTTAGATTAAATCCTAATAATACATGTCCTTAATCATAGTAACACAATCACTTATCGATCTTAAACTCCGGCTTGAGTTTCAAATTAGGGTTTTAACAAATTAATAAAAGGGTTTTAATCATGATATACCATAATTGACAAACCATTATCAGTCCACACATACAGTACATATTTATAGCACTGAAATAAAATTAATATAATATTATTATTCTCCTTCCTTAATAAAAATCCTAAATTAGGGTTTGGAATTCATATCTGATTTATATTGCACAAATAGCATTATTAATTAAGTTAAAATTATTAACTTAACAAGCTTGAATAAACTTACATAATAAAATAATTATTATAATAATTCTAATAATCATTTATAAATTATTTAAATAATGTAATAATTATTTTTTTATAGAAAATAAATAATAAAACATTTCTACTATAAAATTAATTATTATAAGAATATACTTTATAATGATCAATAATTCTAAATTAAAATTATTTAAAATTATTCATATAATAAATAAATTTTATTTATCACACAGATATACACACACACACACACACATTACCTTGCACATATTCCCACTTTTTTTTAAAAAAAAATATATGCAAAATTTCTTATTTATTTATATAGAAAATATCAGGTTATTACAACTTCCTCGCCTTTTTCTCTTACCAAATGGCCACCCCAAGCCCTCTAATTATAGAGGGGGGCCGCAGATGTACCTGCGGCTACCCGGGGTGCCCTAGGCTCCGCGGGTCCTGTCGTTTCGAAGTACGTGCATGTATGCAACGTGATGTCTGCTCGAACTTTCAGAACTTCAATCTGGGCATCCGATTGAGGTGTATAAGACCTATTTCAGACCGCCATTGTCGAGAGTTACGCAATGACATGGGATTAAAGGTTATACGAAGTTAGGAAGATGGGACCATGCCCTCCGGTCTTCAAGCTGTAAATTCTATCTGTTGCCCTGCGCAATAGTCACTCGGGATTGGACTTCCTTAGTTCTTGTGGACATTCCTGTGTGGAAATATATGTCTTAAATGTTGAGACGGTGCGATGTGGCATCAATGTGGCAAGATGATGACTTTGTCCTTCACCGGGGTTATCTCCGGCTTGGGCTGATAAAGCAGACATTGCTCAGGGTTATCTCTGAGATTTGACTGATGCAAGTGTTGAAGGTCCTCAGTGTCATCTCTGAGGTGTGCCTGTCTTCTCGGGGTTATCTCCGGGTCTTGTACTAAGTGTCTCAGTGTGAGTGCCGAGGCTGAAGTTGATCGCATGCATTTGAAACAAGCATTTTTGGGGTTATCTCCGGAACTGCAACTGCATTCCTTGGGGTTATCTCCATGGTTAGTGTTGCTATTCTCGGTGTCGGGACTAAGACTGAATATCTCAGGGTTATCTCCGGGATGAATCGACCTTCTCCGGTGGAATTTTTGGTATTGGAACTGCATGCCTCGGGGTTATCTTCGAGGTTGGAACTGATACTCCCGGTGTGTGTTCCGGGGTTAAAACAGAACTTCAGGTAGTATCCAGATTGGATATGAGCTATCTTCCAGGGTTATCTCTGAAAGACGAATCTGCCCTCCTGCAATGTCAGTGAGAGGTGTGCAAAAAATTATGAGTGTCTACAGATGCCCCTCTTTATCATATTCATGCAATGTAATGGCATGCATAGGATAAAGAATCTTATACACTTGAAATGCAATAAGATAAACACGATGTCATGTGTAGCAACATGATGCAAATGTATGATGCATATGGATTGTTTTCCCACATGTTGGGGATGATTGTAGGCTCCCTATTGCTTCTACCGGGGATTGGCAATGATGACAAGCTTGGACGTGTGATCCAAACCTCTTAGGATGTTGACTTTGGGGCTATCACCAAAGTCCTTAATCCTTAATACAGACTTTATTCTGAAGATGTGCCTCATGTGTATAAGAGATCTATGGGGATAAAGCTTTGTCTGTTTGACGATGTGTATAACATATTCCATCATCGATCCTCCCCGATGATGTTGATCCTTCCTGGTTTGTATCGCCAAGACATATAAATGTTCTGTTGGATTTACTACCATTAGTATGTGTTGTCAGGGTTGCTTGACCTTCGTTGACATGTGAACCAACGGAGGACCCCACGTCGTAACCCCCACCGGGGATATAATTGATCTTTGCTGACGTGTACATCAACGGATGAACTCCCTGTTGGAGATAAATACTAAGGCTGCTTGAACTTTGTTGATGTGCATCAACTGATGCAATCATCGGATGGCTTCTGATGCGTCGTTGGGTTTACTTGCCAACGGCTGAACTGATGTCAAGGTTGCTTAACCTTTGTTGACATGTGTATCAACGAAAAATGCGTGTTGTAACCCCCGCCGTGGATATAATTGATCTTTGCTGACGTGTACATCAACGGATGAACTCCCTGCTGGAGATAAATGCCAAGGTTGCTTGAACTTTGTTGATATGTGTATTATCATACGTGTACATGCCACGACACATGGATGAGTTTGACATCAGCGCCATCATGGCAGTGAGAGCTCTCAAGGAGGGTCGTACAATTATTCCGATGATTATGGCAGAGATACTGAGGTCGGCCACGTTCTATGACGAATGACTTGTTTGAATTGTGATTATGGGGATAGAATCTGTGACACCCCCAAATCTGGGTTACCTGACCCCCGAGTTTGGTGTTCACGAACCACAATATAATACCCTCTAGTCTATCCATTCATATAGAAATAGTAATACATATCACATTAACGTATGTTGTTAATACATAAGTCCTAGGTCCGCTAACCTTAACATTACAAACATACCCCTTAGAGATACAAAAAGGGTTTACAATACAACATAATAATATTAATGTTCATTATACTAATTTATCACTATGCCCTTTCCATTGTTCTTATTCAAAGCACCTTCTGCAACTTCGTCCCTAGCTGAAAAGTTTTATATATAGCAAGGGTGAGCAACAAGTTTGCCCCACGAGTTAAGACATACAGTAAATATATAGGAATAGATAACAAGTCTTCTCGTATTCTACGTAACAATAATCTGATAATGAAAGAGTACAACGCTTTCAAGATTTTCTACGATATTCAAATGAATAATCAAGAATTATTCTACGAAATAGTAAAGTGGAATATTTTCTAGATTTATGCTGAGCGATCCATTGGATCTTGAACTTCTCTTCTCGAGCAACTATCAAAGAATTGACTTTGATATACCCAGGTGTATCAAATAACCATAAAGATTGAATTATACCCCTCTGTAAGCATATAAAGTGATCAGCAATATTATATCCTATATTATGCATAATACTTAATCGCGCGCAAAGGACGAAGACCAATAAAATGTTCCCTTTATATAAAAGGTTGTTCTTCCCAGTCTTAGAATCAAGATTTTGATTTAACAGCGAAATACTGTTATTTCAATTTCTAATTACTTCTTGATCTAGCCGAAATAATTGGCATCGATCTGTTAATAATAATTGAATTCTCTTCTCAAACCTATTAAGTTCTAATAAATGTTCGTCTAGCCAGAATAATTGGCTAAGACATTTCTCAACATAATTCGACAATAAATAGGAATTATCTATACTATCAATACTAGCTTCTACGGATATGAATATCCAACAACAATTATTCTACGAATGCATATTTTTCAAATTAGTAATTCAATTTGAATTATTAAACATGCACTAACTACGAATAATCAATAATAAATTCTTGGACGTGGTATAATTAACAATAATCATCCACTACAATATTTAAACAATATTAACTCAAGATTAAGTTAAGAAACTTGCCTTCTTCGCTGATTACAGCTACACAATAAACTTATCTACGTTCGTAAGACCTATAACTATTAATATCGGTCTCACAATTGGCACAATAATTTATAACACATAACACTGTAATTCACAGTCAATCTTCTCCTAGACACATTACCACATAGCCACATTAGTGTTTATAACCTATAAAAACACTTAACAAGTCTAACTATTTCGGTCTGGTTGGACTTCGGTCCATTCTCGGTATACTGGTCACCTTATCCTACAATTAACACCGTTATTGTCAATTAAACTTGGTCTCTAAGCTTCAATATTATTTTAGATAAGTCAAATATTGATGATAATATTTTTCGGAAGCTTTTAATAATATTTAAACAATTATTATTATTTATAATAATTTTTTAAACATCGGAATCATTTTTAAATGATTTAATTATCAAACAATCTTATTATCATTAATATTTAATAATATAAAAATATTAATAACGTACTTGTCAAAATATTAAAGTTATTATTAATAACTTATAATATTTTTAAATCATCATTATTCTACATAAATAATTTTTAAAATAATTAAAATTATTTTTAAATCATCACCATTAATATTTAAATATTAATAAAAATATTAAAAGTCCTTAATTATAACTTAAAATATTTTTAAATCATTTTTCTCATTTTTAAATAATTTTTAAATCAATAAAATTATTTTTAATTCATTTATTTAATATAATAATTAAATAAATCTAATATCATTAATATTAATTTACTAATGAGAATTTTTCAAAAATATTGAAAATTATATTTTATAATTCAAAATATTTTCTAACACTTTATTCTCATTTAAAATAATTTTTAAATCAATTAAATCATTTTTAACTTATTTATTTAATATAATAATTAAATAAATCTAATATCAATAATATTAAATTATTAATGAAAATTCTCTAAAAATATTAAAAGTTATATTTTATAACTAAAAATATTTTTAAACACTTTATTCTTATTTAAAATGATTTTTATATTATTAAAGTCATTTTTCTCTAATGTATTTAATACACTAATTAAATAAATTAAATATCATTAATATTTAAATAATTATAAATATTAATGAAAAATATCCCAAATAATTAAAATTTATTTTTCAGAAATTAAAATGATTTTTAAAACTATTTTTTGTAATTTTTAGAATTTATTTTCTATTTTTAAGTAATTTTCAAAAATTCAGAAATTAAAAATTAAATAATCCGTCACTGTAGGCCTTTAGCGACGCTTTATGTTGTCTTAGTTGTTTTTGAGATTCAAGAACACTGTCAGACCAGTTTCAAGGTAGCTCGTTTCACCAACCTTAAATCTTAGTGTAATTCGTTTCTGGGCAAAGTTAAACATTGATCATGTAGTGTTTATGTAACACTGCATGAATCAATAATCATCTTGGTCATACAACAAACCATTAAGAAGATCTGGACTTGCAAACCTACTGTCAGAGCGTTTCTGGGTTTTCCCAGAAATCCAGCAGTTCGGCCGATCACTTTCTAGCTCATTTTTAGATAGGCTCTGCTCATCAATTAAGTGTTATTATGGTTCAAATATATAGTATACATGACAAGGAACATTACTATAACAACAGATCGAATAAACAACGACAAAATCACAAGTTACAGCTTGGTCAAAGGCTGTCAGAAACCTAGTTCATAGAATTTCTGGAAATTCCCAAAAAGTGCATCCGTGATCAAATGGTCTAGTTTGACCATTCATATCTTCAAAACCTTGATCTTAATCTTCCTAACTGATCTTGGTTGATCAAGAGGCTATTTTTAAGACTGAGACACTTGCTATATTCGGAGGTCTTGGTAAGAGAATAAGTGGTTAAGAGTTAGAGAGAAAAATGAGCAAAATACTAGACATTCTATCTCTTTAATCTTTTATAATTGTGATAACCCAAGAATTTAGATAATTATTAAAATCCTGAAGTGATGGATTAAAGGTTATAAGATGAACCTAGACAGAAAATAAGTGTATGGGTTTGACGTTTCTGTAAATGAAGTTTCAGGATTTCAAAATTTTTGGAGAAGAACTTGAATGATTTGATAGACTATAAGTGATAGTGTAATAATGACGTATATGTATGAGTTCATAAGATTATGTTTATGTGGTTCTAGTAATTTAATTATATACTAGTGACCTAATCTAAGAAATTTATGGACCATGTCTCAATTTATTAAATTATTTTGTATGAATATGTGAGTAAGTGAATTAAGAATTAAGTTATGTAACCTAATATATATGTATTAGGTGTGATAATTAAATAACCTAAGAGGTTATAATATGGGAGAATATTAGTATATAAATATGTATACTAATTCTAAGAGGTTTATTTTATACATCTCAATTAATTAATTTTATAACATAATTATAGAAAGTCTAATTGGGTTAAGGAAATAAATGTGTATGAGTAAGGATTTATGTTATATTTGAGGAAATGAAAACCCTAATTAAATAATTAGGGAGTGGTAATATTAAGAGTGTTGGAATATGTTATTTGTGGTAGCCCAAATATTGTTAATTTGAAAGCCCAAATGAAATATTGGATGGCCCAATTTGTAGCCCAAGTAGGAGATGACTTGTTGGACATTTAGCAAATCAAATAAAGCATAAAAGAAAGCCAAAAATTGGGACAAACTAAGGCCACATGGCCGGATATGGGAGAAGGAGAGAAAGGGAGATTAATGTGATGATTGTATACTTTAGTTGGTGACCAACTCGTCCCATGTGTCACTTGGTAAATTAACCAACACTTTGGGCAAAGCTTGCAAGCAATCACTTAGTGGTTGAGTAAGAGAAGAGCTAGATATGGTGGTAGATTAGGGATAGTTATACCAAATATATCTATACTTACTTTTCCAATAATCCAAATCTAAGTCTTATCTTTTTCTTTTCATCTTATTATCTAACAAAAACTAAGAAAGAAATAGAGAAACTAAGAAAGAGAGGGAGAGAGCTACCATTTTTGGCAGCTTTAACAGGAGAAGGAGAGGTGGTTTTAATCTTCAAGATACCCAAGATCATCATCTACTTCGAAGGATTAAGAAAAGCTAGCAAGATATCAAGGTATAAACCACCTTTTATCTAAGTTATTCTTAGTTGTTTAAATGAAAACTTGGATTTATATTCTTGAACTTCAAAACTCTAGATCTACATGATTTAGAGTGTGTTATGTGTGGATCTTTCCATCTTGTGTATTAAAAGTTAGATCTAAAGTATGAAGAGGAAACTAGATTTTTCCAAATTTAGAAAATCTTAAATTTTCATAGCCTTGATTGAGTTTAATCTTGTGTTTGATTATTATTTGATGGAATAGATCATGTATTATGATATAATCATTGGGTATATGAATTATTAGTAAGTGTTATGATGAGTTATGTTGGTTATTATGTGAAAACATAGAAGTTTTCTTAGAACTCACCAAAAGTTAAAAATCAGATTTTTGTGAAAACGAAACACAAAATTCAAATGACCATATCTCCTAATATATTTTGAATTTTTGAGTGTGGTCAAGTCCTAGAGTTATATCTATGAAGTTTCTAACATCTCCAAGTGGAATCACTGAAAAAGGAGTTGTACATTTCAGTATGCAATATTTTTAGCAAAGCACGAAAAACTGCAAAATGGAAAATAGCTACTGTCCAAAATTTCTGTTTCAGCCTTTTAATTTGTGAGAAAAATTCTGACCTTTTGGAACATGAAAATATATGGTATTAAGTACCTCCTTTCCAAAAATGAGTTCATTCCGACCTAAAACGACCAAGTTATGGTCATTTCAATTTTTAGGATTTTTCGACGAAAATCGCTATAACCAAAGTTCTATAACTCCGATGGCCACGAAATTTAAACTGGAGCTTACGTTAACACGTATAAGATTATGTCAAAAGATGGGAATTTTTGGAGTTGAGCATGATGGGGCTAAATTCTTAAGCTACGCACTAAAAATAATTTTTGAAAAATACCAAAGGAAATTGAAAAATTATGGAAAAATACTTTTTGTGTATGAAATATATGTATATATGTTGGGACAAAAGATAGAAAATAATAAGCTGATTTGGTATTTTTGTGAAAAAGGATATGGAATCCAGTTTGCTAGATTGCAATCTAGTTGATGGATTTAGAATCCAGTTTACTGGATTGCAGTTGAGTTTGTGAATTGACCATCTAGGTTACTGGATTTGGAATCCAACTTGCTAGATTTGAAATCCAGGTTGGTGGATTAGTATTTAACTTATTAGATTATAGAAAAGAACTTATAATATATAAGATTAGAGTGTTAAATTATAATATAAATGATATAGTGATTAAAGAATTATCAAATGATGGTAATAATGCTATTGTTGTAAGGTGTTATCTAATATTTAATTATGTGATTAAGTGTTAGATAATTGATTGATAAAGTAATAGGTATTATGAGATAACAGGTATGTTATGCTGATTGAAAGATCAATCTTATAATTGATAGGTCTTTCATGAGAGATTAAATTAGATTGCTTAGCGGTAAAGATCAACCTTGAGTTGTATTTTCAAAGCATGTTAGTGAATAATTATTATTGATTATTCACATCTGTACTGATTATTAATTTGCACTTAGTGCATGTTGCATATGTTCATCAAATATGAAAGGCTGATCACCTTCATTACCATCTGCTCTAGTTGAATTATTCATATTCATTATTGACATTTATTCATGTCGTCCTGATTCGTTCAGTTATGAAATTTGATTCCTGCTAGTTCACAATTATATTGTTGAACATAGCTAGCCTTTTACTCATATTCTTTCAATCATAATATATCCTCAAATAAATTTAACTTGCTAGTCAAATTTGATGCTCACCCTTGCTATATCATGATAAAAAAATTTCAGATTAAGATGAAAGCTCGAGTAAAGACAGAGACAAAGGCAAAGTCCACGATTAAGCTATTATGCAGTTAGAATTATTAATTTTGCTAATGCAAATGATATTGTAAACCTTTAAGATATTAAAGGTATGTATTAAGTTAAGGTTGTCGACCTTGGGAATGATGTGTAAAAGTTTAATGTATAAATAATTTATGTTTATATCTTTCGCAATAGTTATATAATTGATTGAACCAGGTCCGCGGTGATTTGGGACCCGGATTTGGGGACGTCACAATTGGTATAAAAGCTGTCAGTTATAAACCTTAGGTAGGTGTACCTTAGGCTATAACCGCAGAGATGCGGATAAGAAATAAACTCAAATAGAGTTTAATTTGTTAAGAGATGAATTTGGAAAATTCATTATTTAGTAAATAAGATTCAAAGAAGAATCTTGAAAAATTATAAAGATCCAGAGTTATCTAACTCTGATGTTAAAGACAAAAAGTAATAATGAATAGCGTCTATGAGACAAATTATAAAGGAAAAGGAGATCGTAAAAACAAAACGATCATAATACGGTTATAATATGAGATCACAACGTGGTCTGATAAGGTCATAGCAGGAGAAGGATCAATCAAATGATTGAAAACTTTATAGCAGAATTGTTATACAACAGTTGTACTATGAAAACTCATGAAAGATTTATGAATTGTAAATACGGATTAAATGAAATTCGTATGGAAAAAGTATAGAACTAGGATTATGTGGGATTTCAATTGAGGACTCATGTCAGCAGCTGAGTTGTATGATTCCTTGTATGGGAGGGGAATTTGTACTTGGTTTTAGAATAACTTACCTTCCTGGTCGATATAGTGGTTAGGTTGACTAATTCTTTGTATTGGCGGGGAATTGTCCACTTACCTTCCTATATTGATTAGTGGCCGAGTTTGGTTTGACAACCACTTAGTTTCTGGTACTGATAATCATTGAAATGTATGTGTCGCGCTATTTGTTATATATCTGTTAAGAAGGTGATTCTTTTCTCAGGTGTATAACAGATAGATAGGGTATAGTTAGAGAATCTAAGGTTAAGACGAGTTCTTAAAACTCATACTTATGGTAAGTTCATGACTCATAATCATATGGTATGTTTTGAAGTTACTGAACTCATATTGTGTGGTAAGTTTGATGAACTAGGTATAGGAAAGTGATGAATGGAGCATTGATGATTATATGAATAGATAGACTTATTAAGTAATGGATCAGTAGAGAAAGTAAAGTTGATGGTGGAAGCATAGGTATTTCAAATCTTCTAGCTATGCTAGACTCCGAAGTTTTTGACATCAAGCTAAATTCGCACTGATGTGCCTTTCAAAAATAAATTAATTTTTGTTATCCTCAACACATGGGGACAAGTGTGTACGTGTGGACTTCGGGCCACTAACACATCGTTACCTATTGTGGCATGATGACACCAAAGATGATTTTCAAAGGTTTTTGAAAGGTTTAAAGAAGAGCCTATGCTAATTGATTCGGCTAGACAAAAATGATTTGAATTATCAAAATGAATTTTTATATCATTAATGCATCATGCAACATGGTGCAAAGATGATAAAAATGTTGGAGTCATCAATGCAGTTTTACTTAGTATTGGATGCTATCTAAGGATCGTCAACCCACTATAGTATGATGTAGTATGACAAGGTCACACAATGACGGAATCCTCAAACGGACTGTAAATACAGTGCGGTATCATGACGTCATAAAATAATTTTCAGAATTTTAAAGAAAAGTTAAGTACCAATTAAATTTGGACAGACACACGCTTCGATTAAAATTCGAATTATTGGTATGCGTCTAAGCTATTTAATTCAGCTAGACAAATGTTTATGAAAATTCATAGTATTTTTGAAAAGTTATCCCGAACCAAATTGTTTTGGTGCGGGATCCTATGATAAGACTGAGGTGAACTGTGACGCCCCTAAAATAGGTATACTTCACTCATTCTGAGTCGTCAAATATATGGTACAGAAATAAATACAACTTTATTACTACAATTGTCGAGTAAAATACGACAACACATAAACTGTGAGTTTAAATACAAATATTGTCTAATAGACAGTATTAAAACTCAAAAAGAGTCCTCATTACAATTATTGATACACTATTTTACAAAAATAGTGAGGACTGCTAAAATAACTTTCTAGAACCATCACTCCATACCCCGGCTAGTCTATATTCTCACCTCATGGGAAAAATGGAACAAAAAGGAAAAGGGTGAGCTCAACTAGCCCAGTAAAGAATATTATAACTATGATAATATACAACAAATTATCATTAGTCTTCAACAGGGAAAAATCTGATAGAATATAATAGACAACAAGTTTTAGATCAACAACTGCAGCGGAATTAATAATTCATTAGAAGAGTTAAGTAGAGAATGAAATCTATTATCATCTCTGAATTTAAAAGTCCATCATCAATATTTTATCCATGTAACATCAATCAATATACATCTTAAATTAAATATTCATCTTTGCACTACGGGCCAAAGATATTCATTTGTATCACCAGTTGGTCATGTTCATCTCAATACCTGTTTATCTTTGCACAACGGGGCAAAGATATTCATCAGGTAATCATTCATTTTTGCACTACATGCCAAAGATATTCATCAAGTATCACCATTAAGGACTAGGATGATGAAAAATATTTTAGAGTACAAATCTAGTACGATAAAAGGACAAAGTTTATAGATTCGTACTTTATATAATTCAAGTTTAAAAATACTCCATAATAAAACATAATGGAGAAAAATTCAAGAATGACGATCAAAACATGGATATAGTAAAAGATAGTAACCATAATAGACATCTGGGACAAAGAAGAGAAAATTTTATTTTCTGGTGAATAGTGTCGTATACGTGAATAGTAACCCCGACACAAAAAGTTTCAAATTTGATAAAAAGTTCAGACCAATATTTCGGCATAATGATATTGAAAGAAATAATATCATTTACAAAAAAAAAATAACATCCTTTACCTCAAAATAACAGTACTTCTAATCGGAATATCGGATGCAAAGTCGAAGAAAACTTGTACTGAATATCAACTCTCAAAGTATCAAAATACTCACAAAAATACGCTCGATAATATAGAGAGAAAGAAAACTTGTTCCTGGTGTGATTTTCAATTCTAACCTAAGCGTCTATTTATGGAAAAATGCTAGAACGTCAAAGAAGACTAAATTAATAAAATAATATTATTTATTTCCTTTCCTTCTACGTCATCCTTCTTGAATCAGCTAGAATGCCAATTCTGAAAATTTTTGGCAGCCCACATGTTTAAAACAAAAGTGGGTCCCACCCAATTTTAATAAAAATTATTTTATTTTCTGAAACTTCAGTAATTCTAAATAAATAGCCTGCTTATCAGAAAAATACGAATTTTATATCCGCTCCACACGAAATTGAATTCTCTACAACTTTGTAGCTTTAAGTTTTTCTAAATTCCAGACAGAAAATATCCGAAACCCACAAACAGATGATTTTCAACACTTCTTAAAATTCATAACAACTCGTGCGTTAATTTTTAACGGTTCAAAATTTGTAGACATATACTCAACTTATATATGTATAACATATCAAAAAATCACAACGATCCAACGGTCGGATTAAAATTAAACTCACGCAATAGAGCTTTAAGAACACTGTTTTGATTTTTAAAACCTCCATTCCGATAAAATACTGATAAAATCCCTCAACACTAATTCCTTCATTTATAACCACATAAATAATTCTATCATTTATATCCACATCAAATAAATATTTTTTTACCATATAAATTAATAATTAATTATTCACAAATAATATTACAAAATCACAATTATGACAACCAGGCCGTTTTCAGGAAAGAGGGGGCTTTCCGATAAGGATTTCTCCATATTGACGCGTAATTAGATTATCTAACCTCTCCTCAATATAACTTTTTATACATTTCTAATAATGCTATTTAATAATATTACTCAAATAATATAAATTATTGATCTGATAATGGAGATACTGTGGAGTGACAATTATTGAAACAACAATAATATAAAATATCAACACAATAATTATTGAATCAATAAAATAAAATATTAAACAGTAATTATTGTAACAATTATTGAGTAGTGCCTTCTTACGTAAGGATCAATAATTTATCAATACTATGCAATACCGTGTGCTACTGTGCAACCACGCGCATTACTGTATTTTAACCACCGGGTATTCCAACAGTGTTAATGGTAACAACTACGCCGTTATTTATAAAAACTCAAACTTGTCGTTTTCTTCATCCGACAGGTATTCTGTTATAGGGCCCATAAATGACTGCGTCATCGTACGGATATTCTCGACAAAAAGAATATTCCATGACCAAATGAATATTCCCCGACAACAATGAATATTTTATAACCACTTACTTATTTTGCAAAATTTGAACATTTCATCCATAACCAAAACATTCTATCAAATTAACTCCTTATTATTTCAAGAAAATGAGTAGAGATAATTCAAATTTATTTATAATAAGTTGGAGTCTTACAACCTCCCCTCCTTATAAAATTTCGTCCTCAAAATTGACGTACGTACCTGGTGTTTCGAAAAGGTAAGGGTACGTACGTACCTCGCTTTCATTTCTGATTCAAACTCCCAGGTTATTTCTTCAATAGCATGGTTCCTTCACTAAACCTTGACTTGTGGTATAACCTTTGTTCGTAGGACATGCTGTAAGACCCTAATTTTTTTTAATAAAGATGATTTTTCTATAAATATCATTTTTAAATATTATGAAATGAATTTGATATAATGTTATAGTTGTGGGTAATATTTATAAATTTTACAAAGTACGCAAATTGTTATATAATATTCAATTGGTCGGGGAATATTCGTTTTAATAGGGAATATTCATACGACGACACAATCATTGGTGGACCCTACAACGAAATTATTGTCAGATTGTGAAAACGATAAAAATATTTTATGAAAGTAACGGCGGAAGTTTTACCGTTAACTGTTGAAACACCCGGTGTTAAAAGTACAGGAATACGCGTGGTTGTATAGTAGCACACGGTATTGATTATTGATGCTTACGTAAGAAATTACTCAGTTTTGTTCAATTATTGCTACAGTAATTGTTGCATAATATCTCACGTTATTTGATTCAATTATTGTCGATATTTTATATATTATTAAATCAATAATTGAGATGACAGAGTTATTAATATTATTATTTGTAATATTAACGATGTCTTGAAGTTCTGCCAAGGAGAGGTTTGGTCACCTAATTGCGCGCAAATAGGAAAAAATCCTTATTAAAAAGCCCCCTCTTTCCTTGGAACGACCTGGTCGATTAATATTGTGAATTATAATAATGGTGATAAATATTGTTAATTATATTGATATGTATTTTAATGAAGTCATAGAAGTTTATATATATATATATATATATATATATATATATATATATATAAATTTTGTTTTATTAGCATTATTAATGTAATAAAACAGAATACTTTTGTAAAGTTATCTATTTTATTAGACTATAAATAGAATATATTATATTCTATTATGCATAGTATTTTGTATAGTAAAATCTTTTTATATAAAACAGCATACTTTTATAAAGTTATTTATTTTATTAGATTATAAATAAATTATATTATATTTTATTATGCATAGTGTTGTATAGTGCCTGCATAGTATTTTGCATAGTAAAATCTTTTTATATAAAATAGAATACTTTTATAAAGTTATTTGTTTTATTAGATTTTAAATAATATATATATATATATATATATATATATATATATATTTAGAGTATATTATAATTTATTGCATAGTATCCTTTCAATTTTCGTATAAATAGGTTGCTTAGTTAGAATTGAAATCACTCCAGAAATTAAGAGATTTCTCTTCTATAATCTTGAGCATATTTCTTTAGAGTTTTCAGAAGCTTTGAGCGTAGAAAAACAGTATAAGTTTTCTTCAAGAATATCCTCGCCCTACTAGTTGGAATACTCTTCTTTTACGGTAAGGGGTATTATTCTTTCATATTCATGAAGAGAATTATTTTCTTTCTAATACTCGTAATAGCTGTTGTTCCATTCTTTATTATTATGTTGGAATAACCTGTCTATGCGAAGTACCGCATACATGGTGAAATTCTGTTGTTATTCCATTCTTTATTATTCCGTCGGAATATCTTGTCTGTGCGTTTACGCATGACCTGGTTCCATTCTTGTTTATTCTGTCGGAATATCCTGTCTTTGCGTTTACGCATGACCTGGTTCCATTATTTATTATTCTGTTGGAATAACATGTCTGTGCGGTCTATCGCATGCATGGTGAATTCTGTTATTATTCCATTCTTTATTATTCTGTTGGAATAACCTGTCTATGTGGATTACCACATGCATGGTGAATGATCTTTTGTATTCATTCCTTATTAATTTATGGAAATGATCTGTCTACGTGGATTATCGCATGGCGGGCAAAAATCCATTTGCAGTTTCATATATTCTATTATACTCAGTTGGTTAAAGCTTTGGTTTCTATACTCCATGAAATTAGTAGAATATCCTTGATATTTACGCTTCATCCAGTATCTTTTCATGAAAATATTCTTCTGAGCATTCTTGAATTTTACTCTACAAAGCAGTATCGTGTTGACAATTTAGACGTTATTGGTTCCTGGATAAATTAATTCTTAAACTTGTTTCATTGAATTCTTATATCATTGTCATCATCCTCATGTTTATAATTTATTGAAAGTCCTCTGTGGCCTGTAGTGCATAGATGGACTTGGCATGATTATGACCAGGGAGTATTCGGTGTAATCATGACTGTAACGTTACAAATGATGTGGTAAAGGTCCTCATTGGCCCATAGTACATTGATGGACAGTTGTTGGCATGATCATGACCATTGATGAATACACGAATATAGTATTGATTATCGAGAGTTGAATCATGTCACCATCAAAAATAGGTACCCATTGCCACGTATTGATGACCTGTTCGACCAGTTGTAAGGCGCCAAATTCTTTTTAAAGATTGATCTTCGTTCCGGATATCACCAATTGAAGATTAGAACGGATGACATTCCAAAGACGGCTTTCAGAACTCGGTATGGGCATTATGAATTCCTAGTCATGTCTTTTGGATTGACTAATGCTCCTGCTGCCTTCATGGATATGATGAACCGAGTATTCAAGAAATATTTAGATCACTTTGTGGTCATCTTTATTGATGACATCCTTATTTATTCCAAAAGCCGTGAAGATCATGAGCAACACTTGAGGCTGATACTCTAAAAGTTTCGTGAAAACAAGCTTTATGCCAAGTTGAAGAAATGCGAGTTCTGGCTTGAAGAAGAAGCATTCCTTGGGCACGTGGTGTCAAGTCATGGAATATCTGTTGACCCAACAAAGATTGAAGCTATTCAAAGCTGGGAGCAACCCAAATCAGTGACCGAAGTACGTAGCTTTCTCAGCTTAGCTGGTTATTATTGGAGATTCGTGGAAGGATTTTCTCGAATCGCTACTCCATTAACTCAGTTGACTTAGAAAGATACAAAATTCGGTTGGAGCGAGGAATGTGAGAAGAGTTTTCAAGAACTCAAGAGGAGACTCATTTCAGCACCTATTCTGATAATACCATCTGGCTCGGAGAGATTTGTCATCTACAGTGATGCTTCGGGCAAAGGGTTAGGATGTGTTCTCATGAAACATAGGAAAGTCATAGCCTATGCCTCTCGACAACTCAAAAAATATGAGAGGAATTATCGTACTCATGATCTAAAGTTGGCAGCAATCGTTTTTGCACTAAAGATTTGGAGGCATTACTTGTATGGGCAGAAAGTGGATATCTTTACGGATCATAAAAGCCTCAAATATTTCTTCACTCAAAAGGAACTCAACATGCGACAGCGACATTGGCTTGAACTGTTGAAAGATTATGATCATACCATCCAATATCATCTTGGAAAATCGAATGTGGTAGCTGACGCATTAAGTAGAAGATCATATGCGGGTACGAGTGCGATATTGTCAACGCAAAGGCCCATTTTGTATGATTTGCAAAGATAGAGATAGAGTTAAAGACTCCAGGGACCCATGTGATGATGGCGCATATACGAGTAGAATCGACTTTAATCGATAAAGTTAAAGCTGCTCAAGCTACATACCTGGAGCTGATGCGTATGAGGAAGAAAGTGCAAGAAGGTGCTATGTCGGAAGCAAGAATCGATGAAGAATGAATACTTCGAGTCAACTCCAGACTTTGTGTTCCTAACGACCCTGATTTAAAGTATAAAATCATAATGGAGGCGCACAACACACCATTTGCAATCCATCCTGGGAGTACTAAAATGTATCATGATCTTTGACATACATATTGGTGGGGCAATATGAAGAGAGATATAGCGCTGTTTATCTCAAGGTGCTAACTTGTCAATGAGTCAAGACGGAGCATCAAGTACCAAAAGGTCCATTGCAATCACTTGAAATTCAAGAATGGAAGTGGGAGCACATTACCATAGATTTCTTTACTGGTCTTCCTAAGGTTTCTCAAGGCATAAATGCAATTTGGATCATTATTGGTAGATTGAACAAATCTGATCACTTCTTACCTATACGAATAACTTATACACTTGAACATCTTGCTCGTATGTACATAAACGAGGTTGTGAAATTGCATGGTATGCCAATATCCATAGTTTCTGATCGAGACCCAAGATTCACTTTACAATTTTGGGGTAGTTTACAAAAAGCTATGGGCACGAATTTACGATTTAGTTCGGCATATCATCCTCAGACGGATGGACAATCAGAGAGGACTATTCAAACTCTTGAAGATTTATTAAGACTCTGTGTCCTTGACTTCAAGGGAAGTTGGGACAAGTTCTTACCATTGGTGGAGTTTTCCTACAACAACAGCTATCAAGCAAGTATTGGCATGGCTCCATTCAAAGCGTTGTATGGAAGAAAGTGTCGTTCTCCAGTATGCTGGGATGAGGTGGGTGAAGCAACGTTGTTGGGACCGGAGTTGGTACGTATGACTACGAAAAAGATTCAAACGATCCGGCAACGTATAAAAATCTCACAAGATCGACAAAAGAGTTATGCTGATCTTCATCGAAAGGACGTGGAATTCGATATTGAAAATCATGTGTTGTTACGTGTTGCTCCATGGAAAGGAGTTACGAGATTTGGAAGGAGAGAAAAGCTCAATCCTCAATTCATTGGCCCATTTTTAATTCTCGATTGAGTAGGAACTGTGGCTTATATACTCGCTTTATCGCCAAGTATGTCTCGTGTTTATAACGTTTTTTATATATCCATGTTACGTAAATATGTGGAAGACCCGAACCACATTATTGAGTTAGAACCGGACGAAATAGCGGAAGATTTGACGTATGAAGAGGTTCCTACTCAAATCTTGGATAAGAATGAACATATTATATGCTCCAAGGTTATACCTCAAGTCAAAGTTTTATGAAGAAACCACGATGTTGAGAAAATGACCTGGGAGTTAGAATCTGAAATAAAATCAAGGTATCCTTACCTCTTCGACATACCATGTACGCACCCTAATTTCGAGGGAAAAATTTCATAAGATGGGGAGGTTACAACACCCCAATTTTTTTAAAAAAAAAACGATTTTTCTATAAATATCATTTTTAAATATTATGGAATAAATTTGATATAATGTTATAGTTGTGGATAATATTTATAAATTTTACAAAGTATGTAAGTTGTTATATAATATTCGATTGATCAGGGAATATTTGTTTTAACAGGGAATATTCATACGATGACACAATCATTGGTGGACCCCACAACAGAATTATTATCGGATTGAGAAAATGACAAAAATATTTAATGAAAATAATGGCGGAAGTTTTACCGTTAACTGTTGAAACACACGGTGTTAAAAGTACATGAATACGGATGGTTGCATAGTAGCACATGGTATTGATTATTGATGCTTACGTAAGAAGTCACTCAGTTTTGTTCAATTATTGCTACAGTAATTGTTGCATAATATCTCACGTTATTTGATTCAATTATTGTCGATATTTTATATATTATTAAATTAATAATTGAGATGACAGAATTATTAATATTATTATTTGTAATATTAACGATGTCTAGAAGTTCTGCTAAGGAGAGGTTTGGTCACCTAATTGCTCGCCAATAGGGAGAAATTCTTATTGGAAAGCTCCCTCTTTCCTGGGAACGACCTGGTCGATTAATATTGTGAATTATAATAATGATGATAAATGTTGTTAATTATATTGAGGTGTCTTTTTATGAAGTCACAGAAGTTTATATATATATATATATATATATATATATATATATATATATAAATTTTATTTTATTCGTATTATTAATGTAATAAAACAGAAAAGTTTTTTATATAAAACAGAATACTTTTATAAAGTTATCTGTTTTATTAGACTATAAATAAAATATATTATATTCTATTATGCATAGTATTTTGCATAATAATTTTTTTATACAAAACAGAATATTTTTATAAAGTTATTTATTTTATTAGACTAAAAATAGAATATATTATATTTTATTATGCATAGTATTTTGCATAGTAAAATCTTTTTATATAAAATAGAATACTTTTATAAAGTTATTTATTTTATTAGATTTTAAATAATATATATATATATATATATATATATATATATATATATATATATATATATTATATTTTATTGCATAGTATCCTTTCAATTCTCATATAAATAGGATGTTTAGTTAGAATTGAAAATACACCAGAAATTCAGAGAATTCTCTTCTATAATCTTGAGCGTATTTCTTTAGAGTTTTCAGAAGCTTTGAGCGTAAAAAAACTGTATAAGTTTTCTTCAAGAATATCCTCACCCTATCAGTCAGAATACTCTTCTTTTACGGTAAGGGGTATTATTCTTTCATATTCATGAAGAGAACTATTTTCTTTCCAATACTCGTAAGAGTTGTTGTTCCATTCTTTATTATTATATTGGAATAACCTGTCTATGCGAAGTACCGCATACATCGTGAAATTTTGTTGTTATTCCATTCTTTATTATTCCGTCGAAATATCCTGTCTGTGCGTTTACGCATGACCTGGTTCCATTCTTTATTATTCTATTGGAATATCATGTCTGTGCGTTTACGCATGACCTGGTTCCATTATTTACTATTCTGTTGGAATAACCTATCTGTGCGGTCTATTGAATGCATGGTGAATTCTTCTGTTATTCCATTATTTATTATTTTGTTAGACTAACCTGTCTATGTGGATTACCATATGCATGGTGAATTATCATTTGTATTCATTCCTTATTAAAATTGTGGAAATGATCTGTCTACGTGGATTACCGCATGGTTGGAAAAAATCCTTTTGCAGTTTCGTATATTCTATTATACTCAGTTGGTTAAAGTTTTGGCTTCTATACTCTATGAAATTAGTGGAATATCCTTGATATTTGCGTTTCATCCAATATCATTTCATGGAAACATTCTTCTGAGCATTCTTGAATTTTACTCTAAAAAGCTGTATCATGTTGACAATTTGGACGTTATTGGTTCCTGGATAAATTAATTCTTGAACTTGTTTTATTGAATTTTTATATCATTGTCATCATCCTCATGTTTATATTTTGTTGAAAGTCATCTGTAGCTTGTAGTGCAAAGATGGACTTGGTATGATTATGACCAGGGAGTATTCGGTGTAATCATGACTATAATGTTACAAATGATGTGTTAAAGGTCCTCATTGGCCCATAATGCATTGATGGACAGTTTTTGGCATGATCATGACCATTGATGAATACACGAATATCCTTGGCTCGTAGTGCATGGATAATTTATGGTCGTGATACTAATGAATATCCTTGACCGAAGTGCAGGGATGATGTGGATTATTTATTAAGCTGAGTCTCAGCGATAAAAGTGATGAAAAACCTTTTTAAATCATAAAAGATAGTAGATTTTATTCTCTACTTTACTCTTTTAATGGATAGCTTGTATCGCTGCAGTTAAACTTGATGTTTGTTATATTTTATCTGTTCAACACTGTTGAAGGCTAACGATAATTTATTCTGCATTATCTTAGTCATAATATTTCTTACTGGGCTAGTTGAGTTCAACCTTTTGCTTTCATTGTTCTTTTCAGGAAATGAGAACGTAGCGGGGACTAGTCAGGGAACGGAGTGATGGTTCAGATGATAGCATTAGTAGTTCTCACTATTCTATGAAATAGTGTAAAAATAAATGTATTGATGACTTATTTTGAGTTTAAATACTGTTTAGAAGACAATGTTGTATTAAAACTCACAACTTATGTTTTGTCGTATTTTACATGACTGCTGTATAATTAAGTTTTTATTTATATTTTGTACCATGTATTTGACGACTCAGAATAGGTGATGTATATCTATTTTGGGGCCGTCACACATGCTCTTTCCTATCCAATATCTTGACAGGTACCTCCTCGTACGTTAAATCTTCAGCTATCTCGTCTAGTTCTAAAGCAATAATGTGGTTCGGGTCTTTCACATATTTACGAAGCATAGATATATGAAAAATATTATGAACACGAGACATGCTTGGAGGTAATGCGAGTCTATAGGCCACATTTCCTATTCGGTCAAGAATCTCAAATGGTCCAACAAATCGTGGATTGAGTTTTTCTCTCTTCCTAAATCTTGTAACTCCCTTCCATGGACCAATACGTAACAGTATATGATCCCCAATTTTAAATTTCACGTCCTTTCGATGAAGATCTGCATAACTCTTTTGTCGATCCTGAGTCGTTTGTATACATTGTAGGATCATTTAGATTTTCTCTGTAGTCATACGTACCAATTCTGGTCCTAACAATGTTGCTTCACCCACCTCGTCCAAGCATACTGGAGAACGACATTTTCTTCCATACAACGCCTCGAATGGAGCCATGCCTATACTTACTTGATAACTGTTGTTGTAGGAGAATTCCACCAATGGTAGGTACTTATCCCAACTCCCTTTGAAATCTAGGACACATAGTCTTAATAGATCATCAAGAGTTTGAGTAGTCATCTCTAATTGTCCGTCCGTTTGAGGATGGTATGCCAAACTGAATCGTAAATCTGTGCCCATAATTTTCAGCAAGCTAACCCAAAATCGTGAAATGAATCTTGGGTCACGATCCAAAACTATGGATACTGGCATGCCATGCAATCTCATAATCTCATTTACGTACATACGAGAAAGACGATCAAGGGAATAAGTCTCACGTATAGGCAAGAAATGAGCAGACTTGGTTAATCTATCAACAATAACTCAAATCGCATCTATTCCTTGAGAAACCTCGGGAAGACCTGTAACAAAATCCATAGTAATGTGTTCCCACTTCCATTTCAAAATCTCAAGTGGTTGTAATGGGCCCTTTGGCACTTGATGCTCTGCCTTTACACGTTGACAAGTTAAACTCCTCGATATAAATTCTGTGATCTCTCTCTTCATATTGCTCCACCAAAATGTATGTCGAAGATCATGATACATTTTGGTATTCCCAAGATGGATTGCAAACGGTGTGTTGTGCGCCTCCATCTTGATTCTATGCTTCAAGTTAGAATCGTTAGGAACACAAAGTCTGGACTGGACTTGAAGTATTCCTTCTTCATCGATTCTTGCTTCTGGAATAGCACCTTCTTGCACTTTCTTCGTCATACGCATCAGCTCCAGGTCCTTAGATTGAGCAGCTTTAACTTTATTGATTAAAGTAGGTTCTACTCATATATTTGATATCATCACGTGGGTACTTGGAGCCTTTACCTCTATCTCCGTCCTTTGCAAGTCATACAAAATGGGTCTTTGTGTTAACAACATTGCACTTGTACCTGTATACGATCTTCTACTCAATGCGTCAGCTACCACGTTTACTTTTCCAAGATGATATTGGATGGTATGATTGTAATCTTTCAATAGCTCAAGCCAACATCGTTGTCGCATGTTGAGCTCCTTTTGGGTGAAGAAATATTTGAGGCTTTTATGATACGTATAAATCTCCATTTTCTCCCCATACAGGTAGTGCCTCCAGATTTTCAACGCAAAAATGACTACTGCCAACTCTAGATCATGAGTAGGATAATTAATGTCATATTCTTTGAGTTGTCGCGAGACATAGGCTACGACTTTCCCATGTTGTATGAGAACACATCCTAACCCTTTGCCTGAAGCATCGCTGCAGATAACAAATCCATCCGAACCAGATGGTATTGTCAGAACAGGTGCCGAATTGAGTCTCCTCTTAAGCTCTTGGAAACTCTTCTCGCATTCTTCTCTCTATACGAATTTTGTATCTTTTCATACGGGGTAGCGATTCGAGAAAATCCTTCCACGAATCTCCGATAATAACCAGCTAAGCCCAGAAAACTACGCACTTTAGTCACCGATTTCGGTTGCTCCCAACTTTGTATGGCTTCAATCTTCGTAGGGTCAACAGATACTCCATGTTTTGACACCACGTGCCCAAGGAATGCTACTTCCTCAAGCTAGAACTCGCATTTCTTCAGCTTAACATATAGCTTGTTATCGCAAAGCCTTTGGAGTACCAGCTTCAAATGGTGCTCATGATCTTCACGACTTTCAGAATAGATGAGGATGTCATCAATAAAGACAACAACGAACTGATCCAAATATTCTTTGAACACACGGTTCATCATATCCATGAAAGCAGTAGGAGAATTAGTCAATCCAAAAGACATGACTAAGAATTCATAATGCCCGTACCGAGTTCTAAAGGCAGTTTTTGGAATATCCTCAGTTTTAATCTTCAGCTGATGATATCCAGAACGAAGATCGATCTTTGAAAAGAATTGTGCTCCTTGCAGCTGGTTAAATAGGTCATCAATGCGAGGTAGCGGATACCTATTCTTGATGTTTACATGGTTTAATTCTCGGTAGTCAATACAAAGTCGCATACTCCCGTCTTTCTTCTTTATGAATAAAACAGGAGCACCCCAAGGAGATGTGTTAGGACGAATGAAACCAATGTCCAACAACTCCTGTAGTTGGACCATTAATTCCTGAAGTTCAATATGAGCCATTCGATATAGGGTTTTAGAAATAGGCTTTGTACCTGGTTAAAGATCAATAAAAAATTCAACTTCACGTTCTGGGGGTAGACCAGGAAGTTCTTTAGGAAATACGTCAGGGAATTCACTAACAACAGAAATATTATTCAAATCTGACGTGTTTTTGATTAAGTCCATAACATGGGCTAAGAAAGCTTGACATCATTTTTTCAATAAATGAATGGTTTTATGGCTTGATATGACAATGATTGATTTTAATGGTTTAGTTGTTTGAATTCGTATAACAGGTTGGTTAGGAATATGAAAACTAACAACCTTACGAAAATAATCAATTTTGGAATGATGAGTGGTCAACCAATCAATCCCTAAAATCACATCAAATACAAGTATCTTTAAAGAGATAAGATCAACAGGTAATGTGATTGTGCCAACTTGGATCAAATAAGATTTATAAACAGTGGATGTGATAAAGGTTTCTCCTAACGGAGTCTCCACAGATAAGTCAAAGTTTAATTTCTCCGGAGTCAAGTTTAAACGTTGGGCACAAGTAGGAGAGATAAAAGAATGGGTAGAACCGGTATCTAGTAAGGTATAAAGTTCACAAGAGTTCAAAATTAGTTTACCCGTGATCACCTCGTTTGGGTTTCTTGCGTTTTGGCCAGTCAAGACAAACGCCCTCCCTTGAACCACCGACTTTGTTTTGTCCGTAGTCGCCTTTGGTGTCGTCGTCCCAGTTGGACTTGACTTTGCTACTGGACAAAATCGGGCTATATGACCGTCTTGTCCATAACTAAAACACACCTTGAAAGGCTGTGAACAGTTTGGACATATATGTCCCTCCTATCTGCATCTGTAGTATCTAACTGGCGGTCGTTCTCCTCCCCTATAATTTGTTGTTGGTACTGCTGTTGATGTCTTCCCATCATTGTTGAATCTCCTCTTTTTGAAATTTTCACTTGACTCGCCTCTCCTATTATCATGGCCACGATTACCACCCGAGTGGTTACCGCTTTTGTCCGTAATTTTCCCTCCGCGCTGGTTATCATCGCTCCGATGACTGCTGTCACCGGTATGACCATGGTTGTGGTCCCTCGGTTGAACATATTCATTATCTCGCTCTAATAATTGAGCCCTGTTTACAACATCTGAATATAAAGAAAATTTATGAGAGATAAGATATTGCCGAATCTCGGGTTTCATACCTCTCAGAAACATCCGTGTCATTCGTTCTTCATTCTCTACCAAATGAGGTGCAAACCTGGATAACTCTGCGAACGTCGCCTCGTATTGAGACACAGCCATGTTGTTTTGTTCTAGTATGATAAACTCTACCTCCTTCATATGACGAATACTTTCAGGAAAGTACTTATCATTGAACAGCTTCTGAAACGTTTCCCAAGACATGCTGAGTGCGGTAGGCTGGTGTGATGCCGCCAAAATTAGGTATACATCACCCGTCTTGGGTCGTCAGATACATGGTACAGAATACAAATACAACTTACTAATACAACTGTCGTGTACAATACGATAAAATATAGCTGTGAGATTGAATACAATTATTGTCTACTAGAGACTATACAAACTCAAAAGGAGTCCTCAATACAATTATTGTCACACTATTTAACAGAATAGTGAGGACTTTTACCACATCATTTGTAACATTACGGTCATGATTATACCGAATAATCCCTGGTCATAATCATACCAAGTCCATCTATGCACTACAGACCACAGATGACTTTCAATATTTTATAAACATGAGGATGATGACAATGATATAAGAATTCAATAAAACAAGTTCAAGAATTAATTTATCCAAGAATTAACAATGTCCAAATTGTCAACATGATACTGCTTTATGGACTAAAATTCAAGAATGCTTAGAATAATATTTTCATGAAAAGATACTGGATGAAACGCAATTATCAAGGATATTCCACTAATTTCATGGAGTATAGAAGTTAAAACTTAACCAACTGAGTATAATAAAGAATGGAATAACAAAAGAAATCACCCGGCATGCGATAGACCGCACAGATAGGTTATTCTAACAGAATAATAAATAATGGAACCAGGTCCGGCGTAAATGCACAGACAGGATATTCCGACAGAATAATAAATAATGGAACCAGGTCCGGCAGGATATTCCGACAGAATAATAAATAATGGAACCAGGTCCGGCGTAAACGCACAGACAAGATATTCCGACAGAATAATAAATAATGGAACCAGGTCCGGTGTAAAACACACAGACAGGATGTTCCAACAGAATAATAATAAGATGGAATCAGGTCCGGTGTAAAACACACAGACAGGATGCTCCAACAGAATAATAATAAAAATGGAACCAGGTCCGATGTAAAACACACAGACAGGATGTTCCAACAGAATAATAGAAGAATGTCACCAAGTATAGGGTAGACCGCGTATACAGGTTATTCTAATAGAATAATAAGAAATGGAATAACAAAAGTTCTCTTCATGAATAAGAAAGAATAACACCCCTTACCGTTTTAAAGAAGAACTGAAATAAGGAAGTAGTTAAGTAGCAGAATACTTTTCTTCTCTCTCTCTATAGTTTCTCTCTCTAGAGTTCAGTGAATTCGTAAGAAATAATGAAGGAATGAGCTGCTATTTATAGAAGAATGGACTGCATAGTAACTAATCCATGAACGGTCCAGATTGATTTACTTTAACCTAACGGTCCATATTTAAAGAAAAATCTTTTAAATAAAATATAATATATTCTATTTATAGAATAACTTTAATAAAGTATTATGTTTTATATAAAAAGATGTTTCTGTTTTATTACGTTAATAATACGAATAAAACAAAACTTCATTATCGCTAAATAATTCATATTATTAACTGACAATAATTGAATCAAACTGAGTGACTTCTCACATAAGTATTAATAATCAATACCGTGTGCTACTATGCAACCACACGTATTATTATACTTTTACTACCGAGTAGTTCAACAGTATCAATGGTAAAAATTTTGTCGTTATTTTTAACAAAATATTTTTGTCGTTTTCTCAATTCGACAATAATTCCGTTGTGGGGTCCACCAATAATTGTGCCGTTGTACGAATATTCCCTGTTAAAATAAATATTCCCCGACCAATCGAATATTATATAACAACTTGCGTACTTTGTAAAATTTATAAATATTACGCACAACTATAACATTATATCAAATTAACTCTATAATATTCAAAAATGATAATTATAGAAAATTCATCTTTATTTATAAAAGTTGGGGTCTTACAACCTCCCCTTCTTATGAAATTTCGCCCTCGAAATTAGGGTACGTACCTGGTATGTCAAAGAGGTAAGGATACCTTGATTTCATTTCAGATTCTAACTCCCAAGTCATTTCCTCAACATCGTGGTTTCTCCACAAAACTTTGACTTGAGGTATAACCTTGGAGCGTAGAATATGTTCCTTCTTATCCAAGATTTGAACATGAACTTCTTCATGCGTCAAATCTTCCGATATTTCGTCCGGTTCTAACCCAATAATGTTATTCGGGTCTTCCACATATTTACGTAACATGGATATGTGAAAAACGTTACGAACACGAGACATACTTGGCGGTAAAGCGAGTCTATAAGCCACAGTTCCTACTCGATCGAGGATTAAAAATAGACTGATGAATCGAGAATTGAGATTTCCTCTCTTTCCAAATCTCGTAACTCCTTTCCATGGAGCAACACGTAAGAACACATGTTCTCCTATATCAAATTCCACGTCCTTTCGATGAAGATCAGCATAACTCTTTTGTCGATCTTGTGAGGTTTTTATACGTTGTCGGATCGTTTGAATTTTTTCTGTAGTCATACGTACCAGCTCCGGTCCCAACAACGTTGCTTCACCCTCCTCATCCCTGCATACTGGAGAACGACATTTTCTTCCATACAATGCTTCGAATGGAGCGACGCCAATACTTGCTTGATAATTGTTGTTGTAGGAAAACTCCACCAATGGTAAGAACTTGTCCCAACTTCCCTTGAAATTAAGGACACAAAGTCTTAATAGATCTTCTAGAGTTTGAATAGTCCTCTCTGATTGTCCATCCGTCTGAGGATGATATGCCGAACTAAATCGTAAATTCGTTCCCATAGCTTTTTGTAAACTAACCCAAAATCGTGAAGTGAATCTTGGGTCTCGGTCAGAAACTATGGATACTGGCATACCATGCAATCTTACAATCTCGTTTATGTACATACGAGCAAGACGTTCAAGTGTATAAGTTTCTCGTATCGGTAAGAAATGAGCAGACTTGGTCAATCTATCAACAATGACCCAAATCGCATCTATACCTTGAGAAATCTTAGGAAGACCGGTAACAAAATCCATGGTAATGTGCTCCCACTTCTATTCTGGAATTTCAATTGGTTGCAATGGACCTTTTGCTACTTGATGCTCCACCTTGACTAGTTGACAAGTTAGACACCTTGAGATAAACAGCGCTATCTCTCGCTTCATATTGCTCCACCAAAATGTATGACGAAGATCATGATACATTTTGGTACTCCCAGGATGGATTGCAAATGGTGTGTTGTGCGCCTCCATCATGATTTCATACTTTAAATCAAGGTCGTTAGGAACACAAAGTCTGGAGTTGACTCGAAGTATTCCTTCTTCATCGATTCTTGCTTCTGGCATAGCACCTTCTTGCACTTTCTTCCTCATACGCATCAGCTCCAGGTCTGTAGCTTGAGCAGCTTTAACTTTACCGATTAAAGTCGGTTCTACTCGTATATTCGCCATCATCACATGGGTCCCTGGAGTCTTTAACTCTATCTCCATCCTTTGCAAGTCACACAAAATGGGCCTTTGTGTTGACAATATCGCACTCGTACTTGCATATGATCTTCTACTCAACGCGTCAACTACCACGTTCGCTTTTCCAGGATGGTATTGAATGGTATGATCATAATCTTTCAATAGTTCAAGCCAACGTCGTTGTCACATGTTGAGTTCCTTTTGAGTGAAGAAATATTTGAGGCTTTTATGATCCGTAAAGATCTCCACCTTCTCCTCATACAAGTAATGCCTCCAAATTTTAAGTGCAAAGATAACAGCTGCCAACTCTAGATCATGAGTAGGATAATTCCTCTCATATTCCTTGAGTTGTCTTGATGCATAGGCTTGACTTTTTCATGTTGCATGAGAACGCATCCCAACCCTTTGCTCGAAGCATCACTGCAGATGACAAATCCCTCCGAACCAGATGGTATTGTTAGAACAGGTGCTGAAATGAGTCTCCTCTTGAGTTCTTGAAAACTCTTCTCACATTCTTCGCTCCAACCGAACTTTGTATCTTTCCGAGTCAGCTGAGTTAATGGAGTAGTGATTCGAGAAAATCCTTCCACGAATCTCCAATAATAACCAGGTAAACCAAGAAAGCTACGTACTTCGGTCACTGATTTAGGTTGCTCCCAGCTTTGAATAGCTTCAATCTTTGCCGGGTCAACAGATATTCCACGACTTGATACTACGTGCCCAAGGAATGCTACCTCCTCCAACCAGAACTCGTATTTCTTCAACTTGGCATAAAGCTTGTATTCACGAAGCTTTTGGAGTACCTGCCTCAAGTGTTGCTCATGATCTTCACGACTTTTGGAATAAATAAGGATGTCATCAATAAAGACGACCACAAAGTGATCCAAATATTCCTTGAATACCCAGTTCATCATATCCATGAAGGCAGTAGGAGCATTAGTCAATCCAAAGGACATGACTAGAAATTCATAATGCCCGTACCGAGTTCTGAAAGTCGTCTTTAGAATATCCTTAGTTCTAACCTTCAGCTGATGATATCCAGAACAAAGATCGATCTTTAAAAAGAATTGTGCTCCTTGCAATTGGTCAAACAGGTCATCAATACGTGGCAATGGGTACCTGTTTTTGATGGTGACATGATTCAACTCCCGATAATCAATACAAAGTTGCATACTTCCATCTTTCTTCTTCACGAATAGAACAGGAGCACCCCAAGGAGAAGTACTAGGACGAATAAAGTTATTGTCTAACAATGTCTGCAGTTGGATCTTTAACTCCTGAAGTTCAATAGGAGTCATTCGATATTGGGCTTTGAAAATGGGTTTGGTACCGAGTTCAAGGTCGATACAAAATTCAATTTCACGCCCTGGGGTAGGCCAGGAAGTTCTTCAGGGAATACGTCAGGGAATTTATTAACAATAGAAATATCATTCAAAACTGACGTATTTTTGTTTAGATCCGTGACATGAGCTAAGAAAGCTTGACATTCGTTTTTCAATAAATGAATAGCTTTATGGCTTAAGATGACAGCGATTGATTTTAATGGTTTGGTTGCTTGAATTTGCATAATAGGTCGATTAGGAATATGAAAGCTAACAACCTTACGAAAACAATCAATTTTTGCATGATGAGTAGTTAACCAACCAATCCCTAGAATCACATCAAATGCAAGTATTTTTAATGAAATAAGATCGACAGGTAATGTGTGGGTACCAACTTGAACCAAACAAGACTTATAAATCGTGGATGTAATGAAGGTTTCTCCCAATGGAGTTTCAACAGATAAGTCAAAGTCTAATTTTTTCGGAGTCAAATTTAATCGATGAGCGCAAGTAGGAGAAATAAAAGAATGGGTAGAACCGGTATCAAATAAAGTATAGACTTCGTTAGAGTTTATGATAAGCTTACCCGTGATGACCTCATTCGGGTTCCTTGCTTTCTGGGAGGTCACAACAAACGCTCTCCCTTGCACTACTGGTTTTGACTTTTCTGGGATGGCCTTTGGTGTCTCCATCCTGGCTGAACTTGTTTTTGGTAAACGACAAAATCGAGCTAAATGACCTTCTCTTCCACAATTATAACATGCTTTAGACGGCATCGCGCAGTTTGGACAGATGTGCCCCTCCCCTCTGCATTTGAAACATATGATAGGTGGTCGTTCTCCTTCCTTAACAACGAGTGCTGGTGCTAACGTCTTTCCATCATTGTTGAATCTCCTCTTCTTGAAATGACCATTCTTATTGTTTTGGCCTTGATTACCATCGAAGTAGTTACCATTTCTGGCCTGTTGATTCCCTCCACACTTGTTGTCACCGCTTCGATGACTGCTCTCACTGGTATTATCATTCTGCTGAGTGCTCTCTTTTGGTTGCGTTGACTCATTATCGCGCTCCACTAACTGAGCCCTATTCACAACATCTGAATACAAACATAGTTTATGAGAAATAAGATGTTGATGTATCACAGGTTTCAAACCTCGCAAAAATATTCGCGTCATTGGCTCTTCATTATCCACCAAGTGGGATGCAAACCGGGATAACTCAACAAATTTAGCCTCATACTGCGATACAGTCATATTATTCTGCTCCAATTTGATGAAATCCACCTCCTTCATGTGTCGAATATTTTCGAGAAAATATTTGTCATTGAACAGCTCTTGGAACTTCTCCCAAGACATCTTCAGTACGGCAGGTTGAGTACGCTTAATCGATTTCCACCAGTAATCTGCCTCTCCTCGCAACATAAAGGCGTTAAATGGAACCTTTTGGTC
The DNA here is from genome assembly GCA_016801055.1 of Panax notoginseng. Taxonomy (NCBI): domain Eukaryota; kingdom Viridiplantae; phylum Streptophyta; class Magnoliopsida; order Apiales; family Araliaceae; genus Panax; species Panax notoginseng. Next base: position 138,268,140 of record CM029018.1, read on the forward strand.
CTCGAAGCATCCCAAGACATCAAATATCTTGGTGATCTGTTTTATCCATGTTTCTGCTATAAGTGGTTTTGGCTCTCCCTTAAACTCCGGTGGTCCCAGCTCCTTGAACTGTTTAGCGGTGACCGTCCGAGAGTTTTCAGTGTTTCTACCTAAATTTTGAACAGGAGCCGCTCTCGCCTGCAGTTGCATGAACTGCATAAAGCTTCTGAACATTCCATCATTCATCATTTGGTCAGTATTGTTGTTTGCATGAGGATTGTCGCCTTCCTGATGCACATTATCCTGATTATTGATATATGGTGAATCAACAGTCGTCAGTGCTCCAGTGCTATTCTCAACATTCTCAGATTCCATTTTCAGATACTGCCACAAAACTAAAGTTAATTGATATGTCATATATTATCCTTATATTCTGACCGACCAATTAAATACCATGCAAATAAACTTAGGTAGGTCATACTAGCGAAGGAATTCCCCGTCTCTCCCCTCCTAGTTCTATTCTCACATCTTAGCCAGGGATCATATCCCTAAGCTCTGATACCAACTGTGACGCCCCCAAAATTAGGTATACATCACTCGTCTTGGGTCGTCAGATACATGGTACAGAATACAAATACAACTTACTGATACAACTGTCGTGTACAATACGACAAAACATAACTGTGAGTTTGAATACAATTATTGTGTACTAGAGACTATACAAACTCAAAAGGAGTCCTCAATACAATTATTGTCACACTATTTAACAGAATAGTGAGGACTTTTACCACATCATTTGTAACATTACGGTCATGATTATACCGAATAATCCATGGTCATAATCATACCAAGTCCATCTATGCACTACAGGCCACAGATGACTTTCAACATTTTATAAACATGAGGATGATGACAATGATATAAGAATTCAATAAAAAAAGTTCAAGAATTAATTTATCCAAGAATTAACAACGTCCAAATTGTCAACATGATACTGCTTTTTGGAGTAAAATTCAAGAATGCTTAGAATAATACTTTCATGAAAAGATACTAGATGAAATGCAATTATCAAGGATATTCCACTAATTTCATGGAGTATAGAAGTTAAAACTTAACCAACTGAGTATAATAAAGAATGGAATAACAAAAAAAATCACCCGGCATGCAATAAACCACACAGACAGGTTATTCTAACAAAATAATAAATAATGGAACCAGGTCCGGCGTAAACGCACAGACATGATATTCCGACAGAATAATAAATAATGGAACCAGGTCCGGTGTAAAACACACAGACAGGATGTTCTAACAGAATAATAACAAGACGGAACCGGGTCCGGTGTAAAACACACAGACAGGATGTTCCAACAGAATAATAATAAAAATGGAACCAGGTCCTGTGACACCCCCAAATCCGGGTACTTCGATTCCACGGGATTTGGTGTTCACTGTACAAATATCATCTATCTATCTACCCATAATAAATGCAAACCATGCAATAGATAGAAATAAGATCTTCCCCTTAAGGGTTACAACATCTGAATCATAAAATAAAATCCGAAGTTAAACTAACCTTAAACATCTGAGCGGAATCATAAACAAATAAGTCTTAACAACAACATTAACTCAAGTCTTAAACATAAATACATCATCTAATAAAAAAAATAACAAGTCTTCATCACTTGTTAACCTTGCCCTTGCCTTTACTAGTGGAAGGTTCGTCAACTCTTTCGTTCTTAACTGCAATGTTATTATTAAGCAAGAGTGAGCACTATTGCCCACAAGTATAATAATGAAACAACAGTATAATAACATGCGAATAATCAAAGACATCTGAATAAAAGCTCAACTTTTGAATCAAGAATAAATAGCAAGAATCAAAAGAATTCTGAGGGTCAAAAGACCTTGAACTATGTCCTATGTTAGCAAGGGTTATACTTGAACCTTTAACAGTCATAAGACTATGGACCTTTCTTCTCGTACTTAGGGGGATCAGCCCTTAGTACCATACTGTGCATAATATCTTAACGCTAAAGCGTAAATAGTCCCCTATACAGGGTTGTTCATCTCAGTTTGACATTCGAGTTCGCACCAAAGGAAGTTTGGTTTGGATAATTCATCAGGGGTTCTGAAATTTAGAACGCTCATCAACTATGGACTAGTTGAATCATTAAGGTTTCACTAGTCTAATAAGGTTCAACAATATTGATATTCAATTTGAATAATAATCTCAAGAAGTATACAATAGAACAATTATTGTATAACTAAATCATACTTTGAAAAGATAATCAATCTTTAATATAACATTTGAAATTGAATAATAGTAATGATAACTTATTCAAGGTAAATAATAAACTTGAACAATAATGACAAGTATGGTTAGGGAACTTGCTCAAATTTAAGAGTTTAAGTTTAGGAAACTTGCCTCGTGCGTAGATTACACTTTAACTAAGCACGTTCTTTGAATTAAATCTTACATACCATTCACATAGACAATACCAGTTAATTATAACTTAACTAATCATCATAAACTCATTCTCTTTGTTTACTTTAATTAATGATTATACTTAGTCAAATTATCACATTTACTGTCACATAATATCACTTCATGAATAATAATCTAATTATGTGTTCAATAATTTAAACCACATGTAATTAGGTTATTTACATGTTAAACATCTATTTTATCATCACATTATTCTTCTAAAATGTTTACATGTTCATCACATCAATCCACTAACACTTGTTAGACTTTAATATTTTGAAAAAAATCTCATTTCTGAATTTTTTGGAGAGTGGTGTTGCGGCGCCACAGATACACGTGGTCTTCGCGCTATGGAACTTGGCGCTGCGGCGTGGTGGCGCTGCGGCACGGGAAATACACAGGTAATCGGCTCTGCGGCGCGGCGTACCAGGCACAGAAATGGCAGTTTCGCGAAAAATCGCAGAACATGCCAATTTCTCCCAATTTCTAATTTTCTACTCGAAATTAGACATAACCACATGTTATAATTTATACATAAACATAACCCAACCTTTGTAAAGTGATTTTAACCATTTAAACACTTAATAGCAGACTTAAATCATGGGAATTTTATTGACTTTGATGTTCTTGAGGATTTTGAACAAAAACATATAATTTAACACTACGGATTCGCTATAGCACCGAATCCGTTTGTTTAAGGCTTGGTCTCTTCGTATTAACTTGCTCAATAATATAAGGGTATAAATTTTATGAAAACATTTATGTTTGACATACTAAAATCACGTATAAGGCCTTAAGGCCAAACCCAAACCCTGTAATTTATTTTGGAATAGCAAGTCATCAGATTACGAAACTTAGGATATGGAATCATGTAATATATATATAAAACATGTTATGCTACTCTTATTATTACATATATCCATATAACAACATAATTTCTCAATTACAGAGACATAACAGAGGATTTGAAAGCCATATTTCTATGAAAACTAAAAGACGTAAATTATAAATTTAGGAAGGAGGAGATTACCCTAATTGTAGAATATAAAGATAACAACTTCCTCCCTATCTCAATCACAGTGTTTCTCCCACACTTTACTCTAATTTCCTCAACTCCCTCTCTGTATCTTTCTCTGCTTAATATTAGACTTAGAAGAAAATAATGAAAGAAAAGAAAGCGTCGTATATAATAATCAGATAACTGAGCGCATCATGGTCAGTTGCCCATCATGGGTTAACTGGCCATAACTTCCTCTAAGGCCGTGTTTGTTTAGTAACTAAGTTCAAAACTCTTTATTTTAATAAAACCTTTTATTATATAGTTTAATTGATGTCACACTCTTTATAAAATAAATCTAATATTTTATTTAATTTACTTTAAATAAAATATAATAATTTCTCATAATTTCACATAGTCACATAACTAAATATCTCATTAATAAATAATGACAATTTATTAAATCTCTAATTAATAATTACATTAATTAAATAACATCATGCTTAATTAAATATTTCATTTAATTCAATAAGCTCACATAATCACATACTTGAATAATAAAATTTCTGTACATTAATTTAATAAATGTAACATGTATAATTAAATTAATCTACCACAATTGCATCAATTAATTATTTAATCTAATAATTAAATCATCAAAAAATATTTATTTAATTCAATAAATATTTAAAATTAATTTACAAAATTTTCGTTCGTCACATATTTCCCCCCTTAAAAGGATTCTATTCCCAGAATCACGACTCAATAAATTCGACCCATTACATTCTCCCCCCTTACAAAGATTATGTCCCCAGAATCGCATACACATAATTAAGTAAATAAATGAGGGTAATTCTTCATCATATTCTCTTCGAGTTCCCATTTAGCTTCTTCAGCGTTGTGGTTCCTCCAAATTACCTTAACAGAAGGTATAACTTTATTTTTGAGAATTTGTTCTTTTCGGTCGACAATTTGGACAGGAATTTCTTCATAAGATAAGTCTTTCTCAAAATGTAGGGGTTCATATTCAATTACATGTTTGTAATCGGCTTTGTAGGGTCGTAACATAGAAACATGGAAGACGTTGTGGACATTCTCGAGTACTGGAGGTAAGGCTACTTCATACGCGACATCTACGATTCTTCTCAGTACTTCAAAGGGTCCAATGAATCTTGGGCTCAATTTTCCTTTCTTTTCGAAACTGATCTTTCCCTCCAAGGAGAGACTCTCAAGAAAACATAACTACCTGATTCAAACTTGATATTTTTATGATGTGGATCAGTGTATTTCTTCTGTCGATCTTGAGCCGCTACCAGTCGTGCTCGGATCACTTTGACTATTTCTGTCGTCTCCTATACCAATTCTGGCCCTAGCAATTGTCTTTCTCCAACTTCATCCCAATAAAGCGGAGTTCTACACTTTCTGCCGTATAACGCTTCGTAAGGCGGCATGCCAATACTAGCATGGTAACTGTTGTTGTAGCCAAACTCTACTAACGGTAGATGATCATCCCAATTTCCTTTAAAGTCCATCACACATGCTCTTAGCATAACCTCTAATGTTTGAATCGTTCTCTCGCTCTGTTCGTCTGTTTGAGGGTGATAAGCTGTACTCATTCGCAATTGCGTACACATGCATTCCTGAAGACATTTCAAGAAATTTAATGTAAAGCGCGGATCTCTATTAGAAACAATTGACACCGGAACTCCGTGCCTTAAAACAATCTCTTTCACATATAACCTTGCCAACTGATCTAAGTTGAATCTAATTTTGATCGGAAGAAAGTGTGCGGATTTTGTCAGTCGGTCAACGATAACCCATACTGCGTCGTAGCCTTTCTGAGTCGTCGGAAGGCCAACCTCGAAGTCCATTGTAATATGTTCTCATTTCCATTCAGGGATTTCCAAAGGTTGAAGCAATCCACTTGGTCTCTGATGTTCTGCTTTAACTTTCTGACATGTCAGGCACTTGGCAACACATTCTGCAATATCACGTTTCAAATTCGGCCACCAGAAATGTTGTCGAAGATCTTGGTACATTTTGGTACTACCAGGGTGAATTGAATATCGTGAACTATGAGCTTTGCTTAAAATTTCCTCCTTAATCTCTTGTACTGGCGGTACCCAAATTCTACTCTCAAATCTCAGTATTCCTTCCTTATCCATTTTAAATCTCGATTCGATTCCTTCAGATATCTTCTTTGTCACCTTTTTGCATTCATCATCCTGAAGCTGAGCCTCCTTCACTTTATCTAGTAGAGTTGTACCAAATTGCATCTGAAATAGCTTTTCATCAATCTCCATTGGATACTTCACTTCCAATTTCAGTTTCTCCATTTCCACAATTAGCTCCTCCTGAGCAGTTAACATCATCAATTTCTCATGACCCTTTCTACTTAAGGCGTCGGCAACTACATTTGCCTTACCCGGATGGTATAAAATCTCACAATCGTAATCCTTGATTAATTCCAACCATATTCTTTGACGCATATTTAAGTCCTTCTGTGTGAAAATATATTTCAGACTCTTGTGGTCTGTATATATTTCACACTTCTCCCCGTAAAGATAGTGCCTCCAAATTTTTAAAACAAAAATAACTGCAGCTAACTCCAAATCATGGGTCGGGTACCCCTTCTCGTAATCCTTCAACTCTCGTGATGCATACGCGATGACTTTACCGTTTTGCATTAGCACACAGCCAAGTCCTTTATGCGACGCATCACTAAAAACAACAAAATTGCATGTATCATCTGGAAGAGATAACACATGTGTTGTACTCAACCTCTTCTTTAATTCTTGAAAGCTCTCCTCACACTTCTCCGTCCAAATAAATTTCACAGCTTTTCGAGTTAAATTCGTTAACGGAGTTGCGATCTTGGAAAAATCTTGAATGAATCTTCTATAATATCCCGCCAATCCAAGAAAACTTCTTACTTATGACGGCGTTCTCGGCTGATCCCAGTTAATCACGGCTTCGACTTTAGATGGATCTACCGAAATTCTGTTTTTATTGATCACGTGACCAAGAAATTGTACTCGCTCGATCCAGAATTCGCATTTCAAAAATTTTGTGTACAACTTCTCCCTTCTCAATACTTCCAACGTTAACCTCAAATGTTCTTCGTGTTCTTCTTTGGTTTTGGAATATACCAGAATGTCGTCTATAAATACCACCACGAATTTGTCTAAAAACGGTTTGAACACACCATTCATTAGTCCCATAAATGCTGCAAGAGCATTTGTTAGACCAAACGACATTACTAAAAATTCGTAGTGACCGTATCGCGTTCTGATGTCTTCGGTACATCCTCTAGCCTCACCTTCAGTTGGTGATAACCACTCCTCAAGTCTATCTTGGAAAAGTATCTTGCTCCCTTTAATTGATCAAACAGATCGTCGATTCTTGGTAATGGATATTTATTCTTAATCGTGACCGTGTTCAGTTCTCTGTAGTCAATGCAGAGCCGCATCGATCCGTCCTTCTTTTTCACGAATAACACCGGCGCTCCCCACGGCGATACGCTCGGTTGAATGTACTTCTTATCCAACAATTCTTGTAGTTGTACCATTAATTATTTCATCTCTACTGGTGCCATTCGGTATGGTGCCTTTGATATTGGAGCAGTTCCTGGCGCCAAATCGATCACGAAATCTACCTCTCTATCTGGTGGAAGTCCTGGCAAATCGTCTGGAAATACGTCGACGAAGTCCCTCACAATCAGTATTTCTTCTACCTTCGGATTCTCTTTTCGACTGTCAACTATGTAAGCTAAATATCCTACACAGCCTTGTCTTAACAACCTCCTTGCCTGCATCATCGTCAGACAACTCGCTTGTCTAGGCGACTTGCTACCATAAAACACAACCTTTGACGGAGTCATAAGGTTAATACGCTTCTTCTGGCAGTCAATTACCGCCCCATAATTGGATAACCAATCCATACCCAAAATAACGTCAAATTCCCCAAGCAGAATAGGGATAAGATCTACGTTCATGATATTACCCTTAATATCCACCCTACAGTTCTTAAACACGTACTTAACAGGAATTATCTCTCTATTCGCAATTTCTATATTCATGGGATATTCCAACTCATCCATTAGCAAATCTAAACTATTAGCAAAGTCTTCGGGGTTCTTCCTCCCCAATTTGACTAGCTTCTCCAACATTCGTCATCCTGACAACAAAATTTTAAGTTTTAGTTACTAAGTTGTACTAACGAGCACATAAATTAACACATAAACACATAATGTATTTTATTATCTTCAATGAATTACAAAAAATTCATTTCTTAAAACTCGATAAAAGTTTTCCTTTACTATCTTCTTTCTATAAGGCTACTACCTAAGGTTGTTCCCCCACCTAAGGTTCATAACCTACAGCTTTGATACCAACCTGTGACACCCCCAAATCCGGGTACTTCGATTCCACGGGATTTGGTGTTCACTGTACAAATATCATCTATCTATCTACCCATAATAAATGCAAACCATGCAATAGATAGAAATAAGATCTTCCCCTTAAGGGTTACAACATCTGAATCATAAAATAAAATCCCAGGTTAAACTGACCTTAAACATCTGAGCGGAATCATAAACAAATAAGTCTTAAAAACAACATTAACTCAAGTCTTAAACATAAATACATCATCTAATAAAAAAAATAACAAGTCTTCATCACTTGTTAACCTTGCCCTTACCTTTACTAGTGGAAGGTTCGTCAGCTCTTTCGTTCTTAACTGCAATGTTATTATTAAGCAAGAGTGAGCACTATTGCCCACAAGTATAATAATGAAACAACAGTATAATAACATGCGAATAATCAAAGACATCTGAATAAAAGCTCAACTTTTGAATCAAGAATAAATAGCAAGAATCAAAAGAATTCTGAGGGTCAAAAGACCTTGAACTATGTCCTAGGTTATCAAGGGTTATACTTGAACCTTTAACAGTCATAAGACTATGGACCTTTCTTCTCGTACTTAGGGGGATCAGCCCTTAGTACCATACTGTGCACAATATCATAACGCTAAAGCGTAAATAATCCCCTATACAGGGTTGTTCATCTCAGTTTGACATTCGAGTCCGCACTAAAGGAAGTTTGGTTTGGATAATTCATCAAGGGTTCTGAAATTTAGAACGCTCATCAACTATGGACTAGTTAAATCATTAAAGTTTCACTAGTCTAATAAGGTTCAACAATAATGATATTCAATTTGAATAATAATCTCAAGAAGTATACAATAGAACAATTATTGTATAACTAAATCATACTTTGAAAAGATAATCAATCTTTAATATAACATTTGAACTTGAATAATAGTAACGATAACTTATTCAAGGTAAATAATAAACTTGAACAATAATGATAAGTAGGGTTAGGGAACTTACTCAAATTTAAGAGTTTAAGTTTAGGAAACTTACCTCGTGCGTAAATTACACTTTAACTAAGCACGTTCTTTGAATTAAATCCAACATACCATTCACATAGACAATACCAGTTAATTATAACTTAACTAATCATCATAAACTCATTATCTTTGTCTACTTTAATTATTGATTATATACTTAGTCAAATTATCACATTTACTGTCACATAATATCACTTCATGAATAATAATCTAATTATGTGTTCAATAATTTAATCCACATGTAATTATGTTATTTACATGTTAAACATCTATTTTATCATCACATTATTCTTCTAACATGTTTACATGTTCATCACATCAATCCACTAACACTTGTTAGACTTTAATATTTTTAAAAAAATCTCATTTCTGAATTTTCTGGAGAGTAGCGCTGCGGCGCCACTGATACACGTGGTCTTCACGCTGCGGCGCGGTGGCGTTGCGGCTGGAAACTTGGTGCTGCGGCGCGGTGGCGTTCCGGCGCGGGAAATACACAGGTAGCCGGCGCTGTGGCGTGGCGTACCAGACACAGAAATGGCAGTTTCGCGAAAAATCGCAGAACATGCCAATTTCTCCCAATTTCTTATTTTCTACTCGAAATTAGACATACCCACATGTTATAATTTATACATAAACATAACCCAACCTTTGTAAAGTGATTTTAACCATTTAAACACTTAATAGCAGACTTAAATCATGAGAATTTTACTGACTTTGATGTTCTTGAGGATTTTGAACAAAAACATATAATTTAACACTACGGATTCGTTATAGCACCGAATCCGTTTGTTTAACGCTTGGTCTCTTCGTATTAACTTGCTCAATAATATAAGGGTGTAAATTTTATGAAAACTTTTATGTTTGACATACTAAAATCACGTATAAGGCCTTAAAGCCAAACCCAAACCCTTTAATTTATTTTGGAATAGCTAGTCATCAGATTACGAAACTTAGGATATGGAATCATGCAATATATATATAACATGTTATGCTACTCGTATTATTACATATCTCCATATAACAACATAATTTCTCAATTACAGAGACATAACAGAGGTTTTGAAAGCCATATTTCTATGAAAACTAAAAGACGTAAATTATAAATTTGGGAAGGAGGAGATTACCCTGATTGTAGAATATAAAGATAACAACTTCCTCCCTATCTCAATCACAATGTTTCTCCCACACTTTACTCCAATTTCCTCAACTCACTCTGTATCTTTCTCTGCTTAATATTAGACTTAGAAGAAAATAATGAAAGAAAAGAAAGCGTCGTATATAATAATCAGATAACTGAGCGCATCATGGTCAGTTGCCCATCATGGGTTAACTGGCCATAACTTCCTCTAAGGCCATGTTTGTTTAGTAACTAAGTTCAAAACTCTTTATTTTAATAAAACCTTTTATTATATAGTTTAATTGATGTCACACTCTTTATAAAATAAATCCAATATTTTATTTAATTTACTTTAAATAAAATATAATAATTTCTCATAATTTCACATAGTCACGTAACTAAATATCTCATTAATAAATAATGACAATTTATTAAATCTCTAATTAATAATTGCATTAATTAAATAACATCATGCTTAATTAAATATTTCATTTAATTCAATAAGCTCACATAATCACATACTTGAATAATAAAATTTTTCTACATTAATTTAATAAATGTAACACATATAATTAAATTAATCTACCACAATTGTATCAATTAATTATTTAATCCAATAATTAAATCATCGAAAAATATTTATTTAATTCAATAAATATTTAAAATTAATTTACAAAATTTTCGTTCGTCACAGGTCCGGTGTAAAACACACAGATAGGATGTTCCAACAGAATAATAGAAGAATGTCACCAAGTATAGGGTAGACCGCGTATACAAGTTATTCCAACAAAATAATAAGAAATGGAATAACAAAAGTTCTCTTCATGAATAAGAAAGAATAACACCCCTTACCGTTTTAAAGAATAACTGAAATAAGGAAGTAGTTAAGTAGCATAATACTTTTCTTCTCTCTCTCTATAGTTTCTCTCTCTAGAGTTCATTGAATTCGTAAGAAATAATGAAGGAATGAGCTGCTATTTATAGAAGAATGGACTGCATAGTAACTAATCCATGAACGGTCCAAATTGATTTATTTTAACCTAACGGTCCATATTTAAAGAAAAATCTTTTAAATAAAATATAATATATTCTATTTATAGAATAACTTTAATAAAGTATTCTGTTTTATATAAAAAGATGTTTCTGTTTTATTACGTTAATAATACGAATAAAACAAAACTTCATTATCGCTAAATAATTCATATTATTAACTGACAATAATTGAATCAAACTGAGTGACTTCTCACATAAGCATTAATAATCAATACCGTGTGCTACTATGCAACCACACGTATTACTGTACTTTTACTACCGAGTAGTTCAACAGTATCAATGGTAAAACTTCCGCTGTTATTTTTAATAAAATATTTTTGTCGTTTTCTCAATCCGACAATAATTTCGTTGTGGGGTCCACCAAAGATTGTGCCGTTGTACGAATATTCACTGTTAAAACAAATATTCCCCGACCAATCGAATATTATATAACAACTTGGGTACTTTGCAAAATTTATAAATATTACCCACAACTATAACATTATATCAAATTAACTCCACAAAATTCAAAAATGATAATTATAGAAAATTCATCTTTATTTATAAAAGTTTGGGTCTTACAGTTGGGTACGCTTCACAGATTCCCACCAGTAATCTGCCTCACCACGGAACATAAAGGTGGTGAATGGAACCTTCTGTTCATCCGTGTAGCCCAAGACATCAAATATCTTGGTAATTTGTTTGACCCACGTTTCTGCCTTAATCGGATCTGACTTTTCCCAAAATCCTGGTGGTCCCAACTCTTTAAACTGCTTAGCTGTGACAAACCGCGCGTTGCTATCATTTCCACTTGTATGTTGTACACGATTTTCCCTCGTCTGATTTTGCATGAACTGCAAAAAGCTTCTAAACATCCCATCATTCATCATTTGTTCGGTAGTGTTGTTTACAGGAGGAATATTGCCTTCCTGTTGCACGTTCCCCTGGGTGGTGATCAAAGGTATCTCCGCGGTCTCATAAGCTCCACTGTTAACGTTCTCAGCTGCCATTCTTAAATACTGCCATAAAACATGGGTTAATTAAATAAATTAAAATATCACATAATATCCATATATTATGTCCGACCAACAAATAAGCTTAGGTAGGACACACTATCGAAAGATTTACTCGTCTCTCCCCTCCTAGTTCTATTTCCCGATCTCCGCTAGAGACCATATCCCTAAGCTCCGATACCAACTGTGACGCCCCCAAAATAGGTATACTTCACCCATTCTGAGTTGTCAAATACATGGTACATAAATAAATACAACTTTATTACTATAATTGTCGAGCAAAATACGAGAACACATAAACTGTGAGTTTAAATATAAATATTTTCTAATAGACAGTATTAAAACATAAAAGGAGTCCTCATTACAATTATTGATACACTATTTTATAAAAATAGTGAGGACTGCTAAAACAACTTTCTAGAACCATCACTCCTTACCCCGGCTAGTTTCTGCTATATTAGCCCAGTAAAGAATATTACGACTAAGATAATATACAACAAATTATCATTAGTCTTCAACAAGGAAAAATCTGATAGAATGTAATAGACAACAAGTTTTAGATTAACAACTGCAGCAGAATTAATAATTCATTAGAAGAGTTAAGTAGAGAATGAAATCTACTATCATCTATGAATTTAAAAGTCCATCATCAATATTTTATCCGTGTAACATCAATCAATATACATCTTGAATCAAATATTCATCTTTGTACTACGGGCCAAAGATATTCATTTGTATCACCAGATGGTTATGTTCATCTCAACACCTGTTCATCTTTGCACTAAAGGCCAAAGATATTCATCAGGTAATCATTTATCTTTGCACTACAGGCCAAAGATATTCATCAAGTATCACCATTAAGGACTGAGGATGATGAAAAACATTTTAGAGAACGAATTCAGTACGATAAAAGGACAAAGTTTAGAGATTCGTACTTTAGATAATTCAAGTTTAAAAATACTCCATAATAAAACATAATGGAGAAAAATTCAAGAATGACGATCAAAATATGGATACAGTCAACGATAGTAACCATAATAGACATCTGGGACAAAGAAGAGAAAATTTTATTTTTTGGTGAATAGTGCCGTATACATGAATAGTAACCCCAACACAAAAAGTTTTAAATTTGATAAAAAGTTCAGACCAATATTTCGGCATAATGATATTGGAAGAAATAATATCATTTACAAAAAAAATAACATCCCTTACCTCAAAATAATAGTACTTCTGATCGGAATATCGGATGCAAAGCCGAAGGAAACTTGTATTGAATATCAACTCTCAAAGTATCAAAATACTCACAAAAATACGCTCGATAATATAGAGAGAGAAAACTTGTTTCTGGTGTGATTTTCAATTCTAACCTAAGCGCCTATTTATAGGAAAATGCTAGAACGCCAAGGGAGACTAAATTAATAAAATAATATTATTTATTTCCTTTCCTTCTACGCCATCCTTCTTGAATCAGCTAGCATGCCAATGCTGAAATTTTTTGGCAGCCCACATGTTTAAAACAAAAGTGGGTCTCACCCAATTTTAATAAAAATTATTTTATTTTTCGAAACTTCAGTAATTCATAATAAATAGCCCGCTTATCAGAAAAATATGAATTTTATGTCCATTCCACACGAAATAGATTTCTCTACAACTTTGTAGCTTTAAGTTTTTCTAAATTCCAGACAGAAAATATCCGAAACCCATAAACAGATGATTTTCAACACTTCTTAAAATTCATAACAACTCATGCGTTAATTTTTAACGGTTCAAAATTTGTGGATATATACTCAACTTATATATGTATAACATATCCAAAAATCACAACGATCCAACGGTCGGATTAAAATTATAACTCACGCAATAGAGCTTTAAGAAGACTGTTTTGATTTTTAAAACCTTCATTCCGACAAAATATTGATAAAACCCCTCAACACTAATTCCTTCATTTATAACCACATAAATAATTCTATCATTTATATCCACATCAAATAAATATTTACTTATCATATAAATCAATAATTAATTATTCACAAATAATATTACAAAATCACAATTATGACAACCAGGCCATTCCCAGGAAAGATGGGGCTTTCCGATAAGGATTTCTCCCTATTGGCGCGCAATTAGATTATCTAACCTCTCATCGACAGAACTTTCTAGACATTACCAATATTGCTATCTAATAATATTATTCAAATAATATAAATTATTGATCTGATAATGGAGATAATGTGCAGTGACAACTATTGAAACAACAATAATATAAAATATCAACGCAGCAATTATAATCAATAAAATAAAATATTAAACAGTAATTACTGTAACAATTATTGAGTAGTGTCTTTTTACGTAAGGATCAATAATTCATTAATACTGTGCAATAACGTGTGCTACTGTGCAACCACGCGTATTATTGTATTTTAACCATCAGGTATTCCAATAGTGTTAACGGTAACAACTACGCCGTTATTTATAAAAACTCAAACTTGTCATTTTCTTCATCTGACAATTATTCTGTTATGGGGCCCACAAATGACTGCGCCGTCGTACGGATATTCTCGACAAAAAGAATATTCTACGACCAAACGAATATTCTCCGACAACAATGAATATTTTATAACCACTTACTTATTTTGTAAAATTTGCACATTTCATCCATAACCAAAATATTCTATCAAATTAACTCCTTATTATTTCAAGATAATGAGTAGAGAAAATTCAAATTTATTTATAATAAGTTGGGGTCTTACATGAACTATGTTGTTTGGATAAAATAATCCAATCTAGTAGCATAAATATTTGCTAGACATAATTGATACGTTATGCATGACGTACACGTACGATAGGCTAATCACCTAAAGTACTAGCAATGGTAGTTTACCTTCTTTGTGATTGTAAACATACCTAGTAATTTACGATTTTGCGATGTAAATATCGTTAAAACTACGTATTCACAGTCTATATGACCCCTCAACATGATTTGAAAAGTTTTAACTCCTTAGACTGAAGTCATGGAAGAATGTGATAGTAGCAGAGCTCTTCATAGTAGGAAACAAGATGTACTCATTAAATTGAGCATGAAATCAAGTAAAGGTCAATTTGAAAACCTAGTTTTAATGAATAAAAGGAGTGGTGATTAGTAGACTGAAATTTCGAGGATGAAATTATTAGAAGAAGGGGTGAATGTGACAACCCAAGAATTTAGATAATTATTAAAATCCTAAAGTGATGGATTAAAGGTTATAAGATGAACCTAGACAGAAAATAATTTTATGGATTTAACGTTTCTGTAAAGGAATTTTAAGGATTTTAAAATTTTTGAACAAGAACTTGAATGATTTGAGAGACTATAAGTGATAGTCTGATAATGAGGTATATGTTTGAGTTCATAGAATTATATGTATGTGGTTCTAGTATTTTAATTATATACTAGTGACCTAATCTAAGAGATTTATGGACCATGTCTCAATTTATTAAATTATTTTGTATGAATATGTGAGTAAGTGAATTAAGAATTAAGTTATGTAACCTAATATATATGTATTAGGTGTGATAATTAAATAACCTAAGAGGTTATAATATGGGATAATATTAGTATATAAATATATATACTAATTCTAAGAGGTTTATTTTATACATCTTAATTAATTAATTTTATAACCTAATTATAGAAAGTCTAATTGGGTTAAGAAAATAAATGTGTATGAGCAAGGATTTATGTTATATTTGAGGAAATGACAACCCTAATTAAATAATTAGGGAATGGTAATATTAAGAGTGTTGGAATATGTTATTTGTGGTAGCCCAAATATTGTTAATTTGAAAGCCCAAATGAAATATTGGATTACCCAATTTTTAGCCCAAGTAGGAGATGACTTGTTGGACATTTAGCAAATCAAATAAAGCATAAAGGAAAGCCAAAAATTGGGACAAACTAAGGCCACATGGCCGGATATGGGAGAAGGAGAGAAAGGGAGATGAATGTGATGATTGTTTACTTTAGTTGTTGACCAACTCATCCCATGTGTCATTTGGTAAATTAGCCAACACTTTGGGCAAAGCTTGCAAGCAATCACTTAGTGGTTGAGTGAGAGAAGAGCTAGATATGTTGGTAGATTAGGGAAAGATATACCAAATATATCTATACTTACTTTTCCAACAATCCAAATCTAAGTCTTATTTTTTTCTTTTCATCTTATTATCTAACAAAAACTATGAAAGAAAGAGAGAGACTAAGAAAGAGAGGGAGAGAGCTATCATTTTTGGCAGCTCTAAGAGGAGAAGGAGAGGAGGTTTTGATCTTCAAGCTACCCAAGATCATCATCTACTTCTAAGGATTAAGAAAAGTTAGCAAGATATCAAGGTATAAACCACCTTTTATCTAAGTTATTCTTAGTTGTTTAAATGAAAACTTGGATTTATATTCTTGAACTTCAAAACTCTAGATCTACATGATCTAGAGTGTGTTATGTGTGAATCTATCCATCTTGTGTGTTAAAAGTTAGATCTA
Source organism: Panax notoginseng (assembly GCA_016801055.1). Lineage (NCBI taxonomy): Eukaryota > Viridiplantae > Streptophyta > Magnoliopsida > Apiales > Araliaceae > Panax > Panax notoginseng. Next base: position 138,284,682 of record CM029018.1, read on the forward strand.
AAGTATGAAGTGGAAACTAGGTTTTTCCAAATGTAGAAAATCCTAATTTTCTTAGCCTTGATTGAGTTTACTCTTATGTTTGATGATCATGTATTATGATATAATCATGGGTATATGAAGTATTAGTAAGTGTTATGATGAGTTATGTTGGTTATTATGTGAAAACATAGAAGTTTTCTTAGAACTCACCAAGAGTTAAAAATTAGATTTTTGTGAAAACGAAACATGAAATTCAAATGACCATATCTCCTAATATATTTCGAATTTTATAGTGTGGTCAAGTCTTAGAGTTAGATCTATGAGCTTTCTAACATCTCCAAGTGGAATCACTGAAAAAGGAGTTGTGGATTTTCGTATGAAATATTTTTAGCAAAGCACGAAAAACTGTAAAATGGAAAATAGCTACTGTCCAAAATTTTGTGCGAGCTGTTTCGGCCACTTAATTTGCGAGAAAAATTTCAGCCTTTTGGGACATGAAAATATATGGTATTAAGTACCTCCTTTCCAAAAATGAGCTCATTCCGACTTAAAATAACAAAGTTATGGTCATTTTTGTTAGGTTTGTAATATTCATGAATGGAATCAAATTACACAAATTTAGCGAAAACGTGGAAAATCAGAGTTTTAAAATTTTACAAACCATATACCCGGATCACCCTTTATACACATTTATTAATTAAACGAAAAAGAAAGAACAAGAATTATACCCTTGAAGATTCGAGCTTCCTCAGGTACAAGTTCACCTCCAATCTTTTTCGCGTTCAACTTGAATTCACCGGGTTTGGTTCCTTCCTTTGATCAACGTTAGCCACCCAAGTGTTTGGCCTCTATAGGTGATCCACCAAGGAAGAAGAAGGATTCAAGAAGATGGATATTTGGCAAAACCCTAGTTTTTAAATCTCTCATAGAAAAAGAGCGTACTCTCCAATAATTGGAATCACGTATGTTGTGAAAATGTCAACAACAACTCTACACCCATAATAAGACTACTCTTATTTATAAATGTAGGCAACCCTCCTTAACAATTAAAGAATTAGGTTTTATTTTAATTAATTAAACTCCTTTAATTAATTAGGTTCTCAATCTTATTAGGAATAATTAATTCAACTTTTTTAATTAATTAGCCTCCTAATCTTATTAGGATATATGAGAGTACTTTTATTAATTAATTCCCAAACTCCTTTAGGAATAAAATAATAATAATAATAAGACTCCTCTTATTAATTTATATTTAATATTTCTAAAATATTAAATAATAAATATTAAGCTATTTAATTTATTCTATCATCATAGATTAAATTAAATATACTTAACTTATTATTATGATTATGCCATTAACTTTTTAAATAATTATTCTTCCTTTTATGGTGTGACCCTTTAGGTTCTCCATATTAAATCGGTTGTGAATAAATCAATTAGAAGAATTCTAATCTTATTTAAATAAATAAATTAAACTATTAATTTATTTAAATAAATAATATTTATTTTACAATAGGGACAAACATCCCTAGCGATTAACGACTTTTTAGATAATATAGATTTTAACATTAATCATAAAAGAACATTTGAGTAAATAGTTACCGTACAATTCAATCCTTCCATCATACAATGTCCCAATTAAATATAAGACATGGAATTACTATAAAGTCTTATTTTATTTAATTATATGTATTTCGACTCTTAAATGCATAACTCCAAATAATGTAAATTAGAAACTCCTTTCTAATTTCATTCTGTCTTGGCCAAGGACTACTAGGTTGTCATTTATCGAATCACATAGGATATTTCTCTTCTTTTAGTAGAAGTGGTAGATTCTTTATTGATCATACATTATCTCCATGTATAACTTATTATACCCAAGCATACCCTTTGATATACCCTAAGGGTCTTAAGAAATAAGTCAAAGTATAACTCATCATACACAAGATACGATGATGATCTCAAGTCCAAGGGTCACTTGTACTACTATCACTACAGGAATTCCTATTGACAGGCAAGAAAAACTCCATTAGGTATTCCTTAGCGAGCCACGTTCAGTGAACTTATTCTCTAATAAGCACCTACATACTTGCTTTAGTGTCTACACACAAATGATCATGAGATCAATCATCCTCATCCAATGAGTAAGCAACGTATGTACCAATCTATCCGGATTCACTAATCCTCAATTTAGTAATCCAACGATTGGGAACTATTTTAGTTTTAAGCTTTCTAAGAATTTAGATCTCATTAGAATGATCATCATCATTATTCTAAATGCATTGCTTAAAATTATGGGTTTATCACATATTATAAAGCAGCATCATGTAGATAATTAAAAACCTTTAATAAATTAATACTTCTTATTAATAAATGAATAAGATTGTTACAAAGTATATGCTTTATCATCAAACATGATTGGCTTGTGTGCATACTATTTTCAATTTTAATTTTTAGGATTTTTCGACGAAAATCGCTATAACCGGAGTTCTATAACTCCGATGGCCACTAAATTTAAAATGGAGCGTCATGTTAACACGTATAAGATTATGTCAAAAGATGGAAATTTTAGAGTTGAACATGATGGGGCTAAATTCTTAAGCTACGAACTAAAAATAATTTTTGAAAAATACCAAAGGAAATTAGAAAATTATGGAAAAATACTTTTTGTGTATGAAATATATGTATATATGTTGGGACAAAAGATAGAAAATAATAAGCTGATTTGGTATTTTTTGTGAAAAGGATATGGAATCCAGTTTGCTGGATTGCAATCTAGTTGATGGATTTGGAATCCAGTTTGCTGGATTGCAGTTGAGTTTGTGAATTGACCACCTAGGTTACTGGATTTAGAATTCAGCTTGTTGGATTTGAAATCCAGGTTGTTGGATTAGTATTTGACTTATTAGATTATAGAAAATAACTTATAATATATAAGATTAGAGTGCTAAATCATAATATATATGATATCGTGATTAAAGAATTATCAAAGGATGATAATAATGCCAATGTTGTAAGGTGTTATCTAATATTTAATTATGTGATTAAGTGTTAGATAATTGATTGATAAAGTAATAGGTATTATGAGATAACAGGTATGCTATGCTGATTGAAAGATCAATCTTATAATTGATAGGTCTTTTATGAGAGATTAAATTAGATTGCTTAGCGGTAATCAGCAGTTCAGGCAGATTTTCCTAACTCAACCTTGAGTTGTATTTTCAAAGCATGTTAGTGAATAATTATTGTTGATTATTCACATCTATACTGATTATTGATTCGTACTTAGTGCACGTTGCATATGTTCATCAGGTATAAAAGGCTAATCACCTTCATTACCATCTACTCCAGTTGAATTATTCATATTTATTATTGACATTTATTCATGTTGTCCTGATTCGTTCAGTTATGAAATTTGATTCCTGCTAGTTCACAATTATATTGTTGAACGTAGCTAGCCTTTTATTCATATTCTTTCAATCATGATATATCCTCAAATAAATTTAACTTGCTGGGCAAATTTGATGCTCACCCTTGCTATATCATGATAAAAAATTTCAGACTAAGATGAAAGCTCGAGTAAAGACAGAGGCAAGGGCAAAGTCCAAGATTAAGCTATTACGCAGTTAGAATTATTAATTTTGCTAATGCAAATAATATTGTAAACCTTTAAGATATTAAAGGTATGTATTAAGTTAAGGTTGTCGACCTTGGGAATGATGTGTAAAAGTTTAATGTATAAACAATTTATGTTTATATCTTCCGCAATAGTTATAGAATTGATTGAACTAGATCCGCGGTGATTTAGGACCCGAATTTGGGGACGTCATAATAATCACATGGTGCAATGAATTTTACTTGCATAGCTGCTGATCTAGGCTGAGTTGTTGGAGTTTTGAGTCACAAAGTCAAGCAATTAGGTCACCAACTAAAGTTGCTAGCAATTTCTACAAGTTACCAATTAAAGAAAATGAAAAAGTGCATTTTTGTCATTAGCAAAATGATTTTAATGGCATACATGGAATTTGTCACACCCTTAGGGTTTAACCCTTAGGGTATAATTCTAAGGTTCTAACCCTTAGGTTTTACATTATTAGTTTCTAAAATTTCCAAATTAGGGTTTTAATTAGAAAATTTAAAACTTCTAAATTACAATTATGGTTTCCTAATTAAATTAGGGTTTCCTAATCACACCAACGTTTAATACACACATTAAGATTACCAATTAGGATTAGGGTTTCCTAATTAGGGTTTAGGATTCTAAGATTTTAAATTATGGTTTCCCGACATTCATTTAGGGTTACTAACGGTACATTAGGGTTTCTAAACCTGAGATTTGGGTTTCTAATCCCTTATTAGGGTTTACTAATTTTAAACCTTATCCAATCAATCATTGATCAAAAATTCTAAACAATACAAACGCGTACTCATTAATATAATTAGTTTAATTATATTTTCTATTGAATCTCTATCCAGAAATTAGGGTTAGGGTTTATAAAGCTGTTAAGCACAACTCTACTCTAATTTCTCAATCAAAACACAAATTGACTAATTCTCGAGACTCGTATTATAGATACTCGGTACAATATTAACAGTCAATATAAAATAAAATAAAAATTATTCGTAAAATTTTGATTATTCGAAATCTCGGGTTATCACATTCACCCCTCCTTAAAAGGATTCAGTCCTCTGAATCACCACTTTCTTATTCTCTATAATCTTTTAAAGTTGTATCATCAATTCATTTTTATCAACACAATATTAATTTATGTTTCAAATTCTAACTTGTGACTTGAATCTATAAAAGAAAATAGTTCACAGAAATATCTGACTCATATTACTCGCGTAATTTAAGTTCTAAACAAAATTGTTACCTGCTACCACCTCTTGGGCTGCCACCGTATCCTGCGCCGTCATGTTGAATGTACGGGCAGTTGATCTTCCTGATTGTGCAGGTCCTCGAATTGCCAAGGTTCCACCACCGGGTCCCTTGTTGACACTTTCCTTCTCAACATTCCTCTTCAGACAGTTCCGTACCATATGGTCAGTCGATTCGCACGCAAAACAACCTTGAATTTTCTTCGGATTGGGGCAATTGGGTGACATGTCTCCTTCTTGCCCACAGTTATAGCAAACTCCTTTTTTCTTCAGACAAACTCCAGAATGGTTTTTCCCGCAGGTCGCGCATGGTTCCCTCCCTTTCCTATTCTCTTTAGTTTTGCTACCCGATTGGGATTTCTCGCTCCACTTCCTCTTATTAGGGTTACTACCACCACTGCTTCCTCCATCACTTATCTCTTCCTCTTCTCCTGATGAAATCGATATGCAGCTTCGCTCCCTCCTTCAATAATCAATGCTTTTTCCAATAAAGCCGTGAACGTGCTAATCTGCAATACGGCTACTTTGTTGTATATTCCCGGCTTCAATTCATTCTCAAACCTTCTCACTTTCTATAATTTCGTGTCCACCTGATGAGGTGCAAATCTCGCTAATTCGTTGAATTTAGTAGCATATTCAGAAACAGACATATTCTCCTGTTTTAGTTCTAAGAACTTAACTTCCATCCGAGCTTGTATACTCGGTGAGAAGTAGTTCTTAAAGAACAATTCCTTGAATCTTGTCCATGTCACTATGGCTGTACCAGGTCTCGTCTGATTAGTCTCCCACCAGTAATTAGCTTCTCCCTTCATCAAGTATGTTACAAAAGTCGTCTTTTTCTCTTCCGCTACTCTGGTGATAACGAATGCTTTCTCCATCTCCTTTACCCAAGTTTGGGCTTCAATCGGATCCGTGGTCCCTTTGAATTCAGGCAGTCCTGCCATTTTAAAGTCTTTGAAGTTAGCTAATCTGTCGGTTGGTTGATTCCTCGCCCTTCCTCTTGCAGCTTGAGCTCTATTTTCCATAGCTTGTGCTAGCATGTCTACGAAATTCTGTATTGGGTTCGCTTGAATTCCTTTGTTATTCACTGACTGTTCTTCTCATTGATTTTGATTTTGTCCTCTAGGCGGCATGATCTGATTTAAATAAATATCTTATATTAATTCTCTTTCTCTATACAAATTCTTAACACAATAAGAATTCAACATATAATTGCATATTTATTCAAATAGCACATAGTACATTTAGTACTTAACACATATTACTATACCTTTTTAAACCGTATCAAGATTAACAACACAACTTTACACAAAAAGTTGCAATTCTCCATTCACACATAGTTATTCCCAATTCGTTAAACTTACCACTCTTATGAGTTCAGGAACTTGCCATAATTATAACTTATCCTAGTCAGACCTTTGGCGTCCATTCGCTGAGGGGTTCAGAATATTTCATTTAATTATGAGTTATGAACTTAACATAAGTATGAGTTTTAAAAACACACAAATTATTCTTAATCTTTTATTCATATAGAAAATAAAGATTTTATTCATACAAACATATATATTTATATATGTTCGAACTTCGTTCTCGATATTACAACACTTAATATCATAATCTTCTACCAAAAGATACAAACACTCAAACTTAAGCTATCTACCATCCACTCCCCTCACCAGTCTTCTTCTTGTTGGGACATTTATTGAATCCGTGACCCGTTCTACCACATGAGAAACACTTCCTCATATTCATCTTAGGACAATGTAGGAAAATATGTCCTTCCTACTTACAGTTGAAGCATACGTTCTTCCACATTATGCATTCTCCCACGTGAGTCATTCCACACTTGCTACAGGCTTGCTTCTTTTTTGGGTCTGACTTTTCAGAATTAGGGCTGTCGTTGTCCCTCTTCCTCTTTTTCTTGTCTTTCTACTGCTTGATTGTTCCTTCAGACGATCCACCACCTTCAGTCTTCATCCTTTCCACCTGCACCTTGAGCTCATTCCGTTCTTCAGTCATTTCACATAACGCTCGCTCCGTCTTCCATAACTCCTCCAAGAGAAATACTTTACTCCGGAGTTCCTGGACTTCTGCAGATAGTTGATCTTGTTCTCCAACTTTGATCTTATTCTTTAACTCCACCTTAGCTTCTTCAGACTCCGCCTCCTTAGCACCACTCAGATACATCTCGGGGTAACCATCATGATCACTCCCTAGATTGATCATAGGTTCATCTTTTCCCACCTCCTCTACTGACTCGCTCTATGCTGGCACCTCGGCTACTAGCACTGGTGCGACAGCCACTGGCATTTCTGTACTCATCTTATCTTTTCCCGACATCCCACAATCAGTTTAAACAACTTGATTAGTACTCCATTAGTACAAACTTATCACACTATGTGTCCACTTATCTCAATATCGATACTCTTATGCAATCCCTCACTTAGTTCTCTAAATGAGTATTCTCTATCTCGCTTATGGTTATAATCTTAGGGTTTTTCCCCACCCCACTTAAGGTTTATAACCTACAGCTTTGATATCAACCTGTGACACCCCCAAATCTGGGTTACCTGACCCCTGAGTTTTGTGTTCACGAACCACAATATAATACCCTCTAATCTATCCATTCAAATAGAAATAGTAATACATATCACATTAACATATGTTGTTAATACATAAGTCCTAGGTCCGCTAACCTTCACATTACAAAAATACCCCTTAGATATACAAAAAGGGTTTACAATACAACATAATAATAATAATTGTGACGCCCCCAAAATTAGGTATACATCACTCATCTTGGGTCGTCAGATACGAAGTACAGAATACAAATACAACTTACTAATACAACTGTAGTGTACAAGACGACAAAACATAAACTGTGAGTTTGAATACAAATATTATCTTCTAGAGAGTATTCATACTCAAAAGGAGTCCTCATTACATTTATTAACACACTATTACATAGAATAGTGAGGACTATTAACTAATACTATCATTCGAACCATCACTCCGTTCCCCGACTTGCCCCATCTACGTTCTCATTTCCTGAAGAGAACAGTGAAAGAAAGGGTGAGCTCAACTAGCCCAGTAAGAAATATTATGACTAAGATAATACAGAATAAATTATCATTAGCCTTCAACAATGTTAAACTGATAAAATATAATAGACATCAAGTTTAACTGCAGCGGAACAAGCAATCCATTAAAAGAGTCAAGTAGAAAATAAACTCTACTATCTTTTATGATTTAAATGGTCTTTCAACACTGTTATCACTGGGACTCAGCTTAATAAAATAATCCACATCATCGAATCACCCCTTCACTACGGTCAAGGATATTCGTGTATTCATTAATGGTCATGATCATGCCAACAACTGTCCATCAATGCACTACGGGCCAATGAGGACTTTTACCACATCATTTGTAACATTACGGTCATGATTATACCGAATAATCCCTGGTCATAATCATACCAAGTCCATCTATGCACTACAAGCCACAGATGACTTTTAATAGTTTATAAATATGAGGATGATGACAATGATATAAGAATTCAATAAAACAAGTTCAAGAATTAATTTGTCCAAATTGTCAACATGATATTGCTTTGTGGAGTAAAATTTAAGAATGCTTAGAAGAATATTTTCATGAAAAGATACTGGATGAACCGCAATTATCAAGGATATTCCACAAATTTCATGGAGTATAGAAGTCAAAACTTAAGGAACTGAGTATAATAAAGAATGGAATAACAAAAAAAATCACCATGCATGCGATAGACCGTACAGACAGGTTATTCCAACAGAATAATAAATAATGGAACCAGGTCCAGCGTAAACGCACAGACAGGATATTCGGACAGAATAATAAATAATGGAACCAGGTCTGGCGTAAACGCACAGACAGGATATTCCGACAGAATAATAAATAATGGAACCAAGTCCGGTGTAAAATACACAGACAGGATGTTCCAACAGAATAATAACAATACGGAACCAGGTCCGGTGTAAAACACACAGACAGGATGTTCCAACAGAATAATAATAAAAACGGAACCAGGTCCGGTGTAAAATACACAGACAGGATGTTCCAACAGAATAATAGAAGAATGTCACCAAGTATAGGGTAGACCGCGTATACAGGTTATTCCAACAGAATAATAATAAATGGAATAACAACAGTTCTCTTCATAAATAAGAAAGAATAACACCCCTTACCGTTTTAAAGAAGAGCTGAAATAAGGAAGTAGTTAAGTAGCAGAATACTCTTCTTCTCTCTCTCTATAGTTTCTCTCTCTAGAGTTCAGTAAATTTGTAAGAAATAATAAAGGAATGAGCTGCTATTTATAGAAAAATAGAATGCATAGTAACTAATCCATGAACGGTCCAGATTGATTACTTTAATCTGACGGTCCATATTTAAAGAAAAATCTTTTAAATAAAATATAATATATTCTATTTATAGAATAACTTTAATAAAGTATTCTGTTTTATATAAAATGATGTTTCTGTTTTATTACGTTAATAATACGAATAAAACAAAACGTCATTATCGCTAAATAATTCATATTATTAACTGACAATAATTGAATCAAACTGAGTGACTTCTCACATAAGTATTAATAATCAATACCGTGTGCTACTATGCAACCACACGTATTACTGTACTTTTACTACCGAGTAGTTCAACAGTAACAATGGTAAAACTTTTGCTGTTATTTTTAATAAAATATTTTTGTTGTTTTCTCAATCCGACAATAATTCCGTTGTGGTGTCCACCAATGATTGTGTCGTTGTATGAATATTCTCTGTTAAAACAAATATTTCCCGACCAATCGAATATTATATAACAACTTGCGTACTTTACAAAATTTATAAATATTACCCACAACTATAACATTATATCAAATTAACTCCATAATATTCAAAAATGATATTTATAAAAAATTCATCTTTATTTATAAAAGTTAGGGTCTTACAACCTCCACTTCTTATGAAATTTCGCCCTCGAAATTAGGGTACGTACCTGGTATGTCGAAGAGGTAAGGATACCTTGATTTTATTTCAGATTCTAACTCCCAAGTCATTTCCTCAACATCGTGGTTTCTCCACAAAACTTTGACTTGAGGTATAACCTTGGAGCGTAGAATATGTTCCTTCTTATCCAAGATTTGAACAGGAACTTCTTCATACGTCAAATCCTCCGCTATTTCGTCCGGTTCTAACTCAATAATGTGGTTCGGGTCTTCCACATTTTTGCGTAACATGGATATGTGAAAAACGTTATGAACACGAGACATACTTGGCGGTAAAGCGAGTCTATAAGCCACAGTTCCTACTCGATCGAGGATTAAAAATGGACCGATGAATCGAGGATTGAGCTTTCCTCTCTTTCCAAATCTCGTAACTCCTTTCCATGGAGCAACACGTAAGAACACATGATCTCCTACATCAAATTCCACGTCCTTTCGATGAAGATCAGCATAACTCTTTTGTCGATCTTGTGAGGTTTTTATATGTTATCGGATCGTTTGAATCTTTTCTGTAGTCCTACGTACCAACTCCGGTCCCAACAACGTTGCTTCACCCACCTCATCCCAGCATACTGGAGAATAACATTTTCTTTCATACAATGCTTTGAATGGAGCCATGTCAATACTTGCTTGATAACTGTTGTTGTAGGAAAACTCTACCAATGGTAAGAACTTGTCCCAAATTCCCTTGAAGTCAAAGACACGGAGTCTTAATAGATCTTCAAGAGTTTGAATAGTCCTCTCTGATTGTCCGTCCGTCTGAGGATGATATGCTGAACTAAATCATAAATCCGTGCCCATAGCTTTTTGTAAACTAACCCAAAATCGTGAAGTGAATCTTGGGTCTCGATCAGAAACTATGGATACTGGCATACCATGTAGTCTTACAATCTCGTTTATGTACATACGAGGAAGACGTTCAAGTGTATAAGTTTCTCGTATCGATAAGAAATGAGCAGACTTAGTCAATCTATCAATAATGACCCAAATCACATCAATACCTTGAGAAACCCTAGGAAGACCGGTAACGAAATTCATGGTAATGTGCTCCCACTTCCATTCTGGAATTTCAAGTGGTTGCAATGGACCTTTTGGTACTTGATGCTCCGCTTTGACTCGTTGACATGTTAGACACCTTGAGATAAACAACGCTATCTCTCTCTTCATATTGCTCCACCAAAATGTATGACGAAGATCATGATACATTTTGGTACTTCCAGGATGGATTGCAAACGGTGTGCTGTGCACCTCCATCATGATTTCATACTTTAAATCAGGGTTGTTAGGAACACAAAGTCTGGAGTTGACTCGAAGTATTCCTTCTTCATCGATTCTTGCTTCCAGCATAGCACCTTCCTGCACTTTCTTCCTCATACGCATCAGCTCCAGGTCTGTAGCTTAAGCAGCTTTAACTTTATCGATTAAAGTCGGTTCTACTCGTATATTCGCCATCATCACATGGGTCCCTGGAGTCTTTAACTCTATCTCCATCCTTTGCAAATCACACAAAATGGGCCTTTGTGTTGACAATATCGCACTCGTACTTGCATATGATCTTCTACTCAATGCGTCAGCTACCACGTTCGCTTTTCTAGGATGGTATTGAATGGTATGATCATAATCTTTCAACAGTTCAAGCCAACGTCGTTGTCGCATGTTGAGTTCCTTTTGAGTGAAGAAATATTTAAGGCTTTTATGATCCGTAAAGATCTCCACCTTCTCCCCATATAAGTAATGCCTCCAAATTTTAAGTGCAAAGACAACAGCTGCCAACTCTAGATAATGAGTAGGATAATTCCTCTCATATTCCTTGAGTTGTCTTGATGCATAGGCTATGACTTTTTCATGTTGCATGAGAACACATCCCAACCCTTTGCTCGAAGCATCACTGTAGATGACAAATCCCTCCGAGCCAGATGGTATTATTAGAACAGGTGCTGAAATGAGTCTCCTCTTGAGTTCTTAAAAACTCTTCTCACATTCTTCGCTCCAACCGAACTTTGTATCTTTCTGAGTCAGCTGAGTTAATGGAGTGGCGATTCGAGAAAATCCTTCCACGAATCTCCGATAATAACCAGCTAAACCAAGAAAGCTACATACTTCGGTCACTGATTTAGGTTGCTCCCAACTTTGAATAGCTTCAATCTTTGTCGGGTCAACCGATATTCCACGACTTGATACTACGTGCCCAAAGAATGCTACCTCCTCCAGCCAGAACTCGCATTTCTTTAACTTGGCATAAAGCTTGTATTCACGAAGCTTTTGGAGTACCAGCCTCAAGTGTTGCTCATGATCTTCACGACTTTTGGAATAAATAAGGATGTCATCAATAAAGACGACCACAAAGTGATCCAAATATTCCTTGAATACCCGGTTCATCATATCCATGAAGGCAGCAGGAACATTAGTCAATCCAAAGGACATGACTAAGAATTCATAATGCCCATACCGAGTTCTGAAAGCCTTCTTTGGAATATCCTCAGTTCTAACCTTCAGCTGATGATATCCAGAACGAAGATCGATCTTTAAAAAGAATTGTGCTCCTTGCAACTGGTCAAACAGGTCATCAATACGTGGCAATGGGTACCTATTTTTGATGGTGACATGATTCAACTCCCGATAATCAATACAAAGTCGCATACTTCCATCTTTCTTCTTCACGAATAGAACAGGAGCACCCCAAGGAGAAGTACTAGGACGAATAAAGCCAATGTCTAACAATTCCTGCAGTTGGATCTTTAACTCCTGAAGTTCAATAGGAGCCATTCGATATGGGGCTTTGGAAATGGGTTTTGTACCGGGTTCAAGGTCGATACAAAATTCAATTTCACGCTCTAGGGGTAGGCCAGGAAGTTCTTCAGGGAATACGTCAGGGAATTTATTAACAATAGAAATATCATTCAAAATTGACGTATTTTTGTTTAGATCCGTGACATGAGCTAAGAAAGCTTGACATCCGTTTTTCAATAAACGAATAGATTTATGGCTTGAGATGACAGCGATTGAATTTAATAGTTTGGTTGCTTGAATTCGCATAATAGGTCGATTAGGAATATGAAAGCTAACAACCTTACGAAAATAATCAATTTTTGCATGATGAGTAGTTAACCAATCAATCCCTAGAATCACGTCAAATGCAAGTATTTTTAATGAAATAAGATCGACAGGTAATGTGTGGGTACCAACTTGAACCAAACAAGACTTATAAACCGAAGATGTAATGAAGGTTTCTCCCAATGGAGTTTCAACAGATAAGTCAAAGTCTAATTTCTCCGGAATCAAATTTAATCGATGAGCGCAAGTAGGAGAAATAAAAGAATGGGTAGAACCAGTATCAAATAAAGTATAGATTTCGTTAAAGTTTATGATAAGCTTACCCGTGATGACCTCATTCGGGTTCTTTGCTTTTTGGGAGGTCACAACAAACGCTCTCCCTTGCACTACCGATTTTGACTTTTCTAGGACGGCCTTTGGTGTCTCCATCTTGGCTGAACTTGTTTTTGGTAAACGACAAAATCGAGCTAAATGACCTTCTCTTCCACAATTATAACATGCTTTAGACGGCATCGCGCAGTTTGGACTGATGTGCCCCTCCCCTCCGCATTTGAAACATATGATAGGTAGTCATTCTCCTTCCTTAACAACGGGCGCTGGTGCTGACGTCTTTCCATCATTGTTGAATCTCCTCTTCTTAAAATGACCTTTCTTATTGTTTTGGCCCTGATTACCACCGAAGTGGTTACCATTTCTGGCCTGCTGATTTCCTCCACGCTTGTTGTCACCGCTTCGATGACTGCTCTCACTGGTATTATCATTTTGTCGACTGCTCTCTTTTGGTTGCGTTGACTCATTATCGCGCTCCACTAACTGAGCCCTATTCACAACATCTAAATACAAACATAGTTTATGAGAAATAAGATGTTGACGTATCTCAGGTTTCAAATCTCGCAAAAACATTCGCGTCATTCGCTCTTCATTATCCACCAAGTGGGATGCAAACCAGGACAACTCAGCAAATTTAGCCTCATACTGCGACACGGTCATATTATTCTGCTCTAATTTGATGAACTCCACCTCCTTCATGTGACGAACACTTTCGGGAAAGTATTTGTCATTGAACAGCTCTTGGAACTTATCCCAAGACATCTTTAGTGCGGCAGGTTGAGTACGCTTAATCGATTCCCACCAGTAATCTGCCTCTCCTCGCAACATAAAGGTGGCAAAGGGAACCTTTTGCTCCTCAGAGCATCCAAAGACATCAAATATCTTGGTAATCTGCTTTATCCATGTTTTCGCTATAAGTGGTTTTGGCGCTCTCTTAAACTCTGGTGGTCCCAGCTCCTTAAACTGTTTAGCGATGACCGTCCGAGAGTTTTCAGTGTTTCCACCTATATTTTGGACAGGAGCCGCTCTCGCCTGTTGTTACATGAACTGCATAAAGTTTCTGAACATTCCATCATTCATCATCTGGTCAGTGTGGTTGTTTGCATGAGGATTGTCACCTTCCTGATGCACATTATCCTGATTATTGATATATGGTGAATCAACAGTCGCCTGTGCTCCATTGCTATTCTCAACATTCTCAGATGCCATTTTCAGATACTGCCACAAAATAAAAGTTAATTGATATGTCATATATTATCCTTATATTATGACCGACCAATTAAATACCATGCAAATAAACTTAGGTACGTCATACTAGCGAAAGAATTCCCCGTCTCTCCCCTCCTAGTTCTATTCTCACATCTTAGCCAAGGATCATATTCCTAAGCTCTGATACCAACTGTGACGCCCCCAAAATTAGGTAGACATCACCCATCTTGGGTCGTCAGATACGAAGTACAGAATACAAATATAACTTACTAATACAACTGTCGTGTACAAGACGACAAAACATAAACTGTGAGTTTGAATACAAATATTATCTTCTAGAGAGTATTCATACTCAAAAGGAGTCCCCATTACATTTATTAACACACTATTACATAGAATAGTGAGGACTACTAACTAATACTATCATTCTAACCATCACTCAGTTTCCCGACTTGCCCCAGCTACGTTCTCATTTCCTGAAGAGAACAGTGAAAGAAAGGGTGAGCTCAACTAGCCCAGTAAGAAATATTATGACTAAGATAATGCAGAATAAATTATCATTAGCCTTCAACAATGTTAAACTGATAAAATATAATAGACATCAAGTTTAACTGCAGCGGAACAAGCAATCCATTAAAAGAGTCAAGTAAAAAATAAACTCTACTATCTTTTATGATTTAAATGGTCTTTCAACACAGTTATCGTTGGGACTCAGCTTAATAAAATAATCCACATCATCGAATCACCCCTTCACTACGGTCAAGGATATTCGTGTATTCATTAATGGTCATGATCATGCCAACAACTGTCCATCAATGCACTACGGGCCAATGAGGACTTTTACCACATCATTTGTAACATTACGGTCATGATTATACCGAATAATCCCTGGTCATAATCATACCAAGTCCATCTATGCACTACAAGCCACAGATGACTTTTAATAGTTTATAAATATGAGGATGACGACAATGATATAAGAATTCAATAAAACAAGTTCAAGAATTAATTTGTCCAAATTGTCAACATGATATTGCTTTGTGGAGTAAAATTTAAGAATGCTTAGAAGAATATTTTCATGAAAAGATACTAGATGAACCGCAATTATCAAGGATATTCCACAAATTTCATGGAGTATAGAAGTCAAAACTTAACCAACTAAGTATAATAAAGAATGGAATAACAAAAGAAATCACCATGCATGCGATAGACCGCACATACATGTTATTCTAACAGAATAATAAATAATAGAACCAGGTCCGGCGTAAACGCACAGACAGGATATTTCGACAGAATAATAAATAATGGAACCAGGTCCGGCGTAAACGCACAGACAGGATATTTCGATAGAATAATAAATAATGGAACCAGGTCCGGTGTAAAACACACAGACAGGATGTTCCAACAGAATAATAACAATACGGAACCAGGTCCGGTGTAAAACACACAGACAGGATGTTCCAACAGAATAATAATAAAAACGGAACCAGGTCCGGTGTAAAATACACAGACAGGATGTTCCAACAGAATAATAGAAGAATGTCACCAAGTATAGGGTAGACCGCGTATACAGGTTATTCCAACAGAATAATAATAAATGGAATAACAACAGTTCTCTTCATAAATAAGAAAGAATAACACCCCTTACCGTTTTAAAGAAGAGCTGAAATAAGGAAGTAGTTAAGTAGCAGAATACTCTTCTTCTCTCTCTCTATAGTTTCTCTCTCTAGAGTTCAGTAAATTTGTAAGAAATAATAAAGGAATGAGCTGCTATTTATAGAAAAATAGAATGCATAGTAACTAATCCATGAACGGTCCAGATTGATTACTTTAATCTGACGGTCCATATTTAAAGAAAAATCTTTTAAATAAAATATAATATATTCTATTTATAGAATAACTTTAATAAAGTATTCTGTTTTATATAAAAAGATGTTTCTGTTTTATTACGTTAATAATACGAATAAAACAAAACGTCATTATCGCTAAATAATTCATATTATTAACTGACAATAATTGAATCAAACTGAGTGACTTCTCACATAAGCATTAATAATCAATACCGTGTGCTACTATGCAACCACACGTATTACTGTACTTTTACTACCGAGTAGTTCAACAGTAACAATGGTAAAACTTCCGCCGTTATTTTTAATAAAATATTTTTGTCGTTTTCTCAATTCGATAATAATTCCGTTGTGGGGTCCACCAATGATTGTGCCGTTGTACGAATATTCCCTGTTAAAACGAATATTCCCCGACCAATCAAATATTATATAACAACTTGCGTACTTTGCAAAATTTATAAATATTACCCACAACTATAACATTATATCAAATTAACTCCATAATATTCAAAAATGATATTTATAGAAAATTCATCTTTATTTATAAAAGTTGGGGTCTTACAATAATGTTCATTATACTAATTTATCACTATGCTCTTTTCTTTGTTCTTTTTCACAGGACCTTCTGCAACTTCGTCCTTAGCTGAAAAGTTTTATATATAGCAAGGGTGAGCAACAAGTTTGCCCCGCAAGTTAAGACATACAGTAAATGTAGATGAATAAATAACAAGTCTTCTCATATTCTACGCAACAATAATCTGATAATGAAAGAGCTCAACGCTTTCAAGGTTTTCTACGATATTCAAATGAATAATCAAGAATTATTCTATGAAATAGTAAAGTGTAATGTTTTCCAGATTTATGCTGAGCGATCCATTGGATCTTGAACTTTTATTCTCGAGTAACTATCAAAGAATTGACTTTGATATACCCAGGTGTATCAAGTAACCATAAAGATTAAATCATACCCCTCTGCAAGTATATAAAGTGATCAGCTTTATTATACCCAATATTATGTATAATACTTAATCGCGCGCAAAGGCCGAATATACGACCAATAAAATGTTTCCTTTATATAAAAGGTTGTTCTTTCTAATCTCAGAATGAAGATTTTGATTTAACAGTGAAATACTATGATTTCAATTTCTAATTACTTCTCGATCTAGCCGAAATAATTGTCATCGATCTGTCAATAATAATTGAATTCTCTTCTCGAACCTATCAAGTTCTAACAAATATTCGTCTAGCCAGAATAATTGGCTAAGATATTTCTCAATATAATTTGACAATAAACAGAAATTATTTGTACTGTCAATACTAGCTTCTAGGGATATGAATATCCAACAACAGTTATTCTACGAATGTATATTTTTCGAATCAGTAATTCAATTTGAATTATTAAACATGCACTAACTATGAATAATCAACAATAAATTCTTGGACGTGGTATAATTAACAATAATCAACCATTACAATATTTAAACAATATTAACTCAAAACACATTACCACATAGCCGTATCAGTGTTTATAACCTATATAGACACTTAACCAGTCTAACTATTTAGGTCTGGTTGGACTTTAGTCCATTCTCGGTGTACTGGTCACCCTATCCTACAATTAACATCATTATTGTCAATTAAACTTGGTCTCTAAGCTTCAATATTATTTTAGATAAGTCATATATCGTTGATAATATTTTTCAGAAGCTTTTAATAATATTTAAACAATTATTATTATTTATAATAATTTTTCAAACATGGGAATCATTTTTAAAAGATTTAAATATCAAACAATCTTATTATCATTAATATTTAATAATATAAAAATATTAATAACATACTTGTCAAAATATTAAAGTTATTATTAATAACTTATAATATTTTTAAATCATCATTATTCTATATAAATGCTTTTTAAAATAATTAAAATCATTTTTAAATAATCACCATTAATATATAAATATTAATAAAAATATTAAAAGCCCTTAATTATAACTTAAAATATTTTTAAATCATTTTTCTCATTTTTAAATGATTTTTAAATTAATAAAATTATTTTTAATTCATTTATTTAATATAATAATTAAATAAATCAAATATCATTAATATTAATTTATTAATGAGAATTCTACAAAAATATTGAAAATTATATTTTATAATTCAAAATATTTTCTAACACTTTATTCTCATTTCAAATGATTTTTAAATCAATAAAATCATTTTTAACTTATTTATTTAATGCAATAATTAAATAAATCTAATATCATTAATATTAAATTATTAATGAAAATTCTCTAAAAATATTAAAAGTTATATTTTATAACTCAAAATATTTTTAAACACTTTATTCTTATTTAACATGATTTTTATAATATTAAAATAATTTTTCTCTAATTTATTTAATACACTAATTAAATAAATTAAGTATCATTAATATTCAAATAATTATAAATATTAATGAAAAATATCCCAAATATTTAAAAGTTATTTTTTAGAATTTAAAATAATTTTTAAAACTATTTTTGTAATTTTTAAGATTTATTTTCTATTTTAAAGTAATTTTTGGAAATTTAGAAATTAAAAATTAAATAATTCGTCGCTGTAGGCCTTTAGCGACGCTTTCTGTCATCTTAGGTGTTCTTGAGACTCAAGAACACTGTTAGACCAGTTTCAAATTAGCTCGTTTGACCAGCCTTAAATCTCACTGTAATTCGTTTCTGGGCAAAGTTAAACATTGATCATGTAGTGTTTATGTAACACTACATGAATCATCTCAGTCATACAACAAACCATTAAGAAGATCTGGACTTGCAAACCTACTATCAGAGCGTTTCTGGGTTTTCCCAGAAACCCAGCAGTTCGGCCGGTCACTTTCTAGCTCATTTTTAGACAGGCTCTGATCGTCAATTAAGTGTTATTATGATTAAAATATATAGTATACATGACAAGGAACATTACTATAACAATAGATCGAATAAACAACAACAAATTACAAGTTACAGCTTGGTCAAAGGCTGTCAGAAACCTAGTTCATAGATTTCTGGAATTTCCCAGAAAGTGCATCCGTAATCAAATGGTCTAGTTTGACCATTCATTTCAACTATCTTATGTGTTGTTTAAGAGATCTACTAGCATGGATCTAGAGTCCACATAACCAGATACAAATATGTTACAACAACAACATCATAACACTAAAAACTGGACAGATCTGGACGTTACAAAACATTATCAGACTCGGTTTTTAAACTTCTAGGTTGCCCAGATTTGGCCCGGTCATGCCCGGTCAACGGGTTTTGACCGTTTATATCTTATAATCTGGACATCTAATGACCCTGATTTCACTTGACGATCAAAGACAACATGACAAGCTACCAATTACAACTTTAAAACAACAGAAACCGCAAACGAACAATAATATGTGGCTCCTGACATTAGCTTGTCAGACCACCAAATCTGTTCTTGGGCAGTTTTTTTAAAAACACCATTTTAAAGCCATTTGATGCTATGGATCCATCATGGATCAACATAGATCAACTAAAAACATCATATAACATAAGATTAAACACTTAAACACAAAAATTTTCTTAGCAACTTGGATCAAAAATCAAATTAGGTTTATACCTTCTATCTTCAAATCCTTAATCTTCCTAACTGATCTTGGTTGATCAAGAGGCTGTTTTTAGGACTGAGATACTTGCTATATTAGATGGTCCTGGTGAGAGAATAAGTGGTTAAGAGTTAGAGAGAAAAATGAGTAAAATACTAGACATTCTCCCTTTTTAATCTTTTATAATCACATGGTGCAATGAATTTTACTTGCATAGCTGCTGATCTAGGCTGAGTTGTTGTAGTTTTGAGTCACAAAGTCTTGCAATTAGGTTACCAACTAAAGTTGCTAACAATTTCTACAAGTTACCAATTAAATAAAATGAAAAAGGGCTTTTTTGTCATTAGCAAAATGATTTTAATGGCATGCATGGAATTTGTCACACCCTTAGGGTTTAACCCTAAGGTTCGAACTCTTAAGTTTTATATTATTAGTTTCTAAAATTTCTAAATTAGGGTTTTAATTAGAAAATTTAAAACTTCTAAATTACAATTAGGGTTTCCTAATTAAATTAGGTTTTCCTAATCACACCAACGTTTAATAAACACATTATGATTACCAATTAGGATAATGATTTCCTAATTATGGTTTAGGATTCCCGAATTTTAAATTAGGGTCTCCCGACATTCGTTTAGGGTTACTAACAACACGTTAGGGTTTCTAAACTTGAGATTAGGATTTCTAATCCCCTATTAGGGTTTACTAATTTTAAACATTATCCGATCAATCATTGATAAAAAATTCTAAACAATACAAACACGTACTCATTAATATAATTATTTTAATTATATTTTCTATCAAATCCCTATGCAGAAATTAGGGTTAGGGTTTCTAAAGCTGTTAAGCACAACTCTACTCTAATTTATCAGGCAATACACAAATTGACTAATTCTCGAGACTCGTATCACAGATACTCAGTATAATATTAATAGTAAATGTCAATATAAAAAAAAAATTATTCGTAGAATTTTGATTATTCGAAATCCCTGGTTATCACAGAATCCTTATAAGGAGGGAAGGATGTAACAATCCAGAATTTTAAATTATAATTTTAAATATTTATTGAATTAAATAAATATTTAATGGATGTGTTTACCGTTGAATAAATATTTGATTTGGTTATTTATTTGTTAAATAAATCATTAATGGGTTAAGGAAATTAATTATTATAAGATAATATTCTAATTTAATTTAATAATTAAGTTAGAGAGTTTATAATGATTAAATGATTTATTCAATAAATTGTTATTAGTATTAATTAAATTAAGTATGAAAACTTAATAAAGTAAAGTGTGACAAACACTACAACAAAAAGGCTTATCAGCGACCGTATATCTGCGACCGCATATGGTCGCAAATGAGTATTAGCTACCGTATTTGGTCGCTAATATTAGTCGCAGGTAATCTGGTCGTTGGATGGACATTAACGACCAACAATAGTGACCGAATTATTAGTGACCGTAATCAGCGACCTCATCCGTCGCTATTCTGACTCATGTTGAGTCGTCTGTCAGGTGTGACGTGGCACACGTGTCAGCGATCGGTAATAGCGACCACATTGGTCACTACTATCGAGAAGGTAACGCGGTTGCTGTTATAGTATTAGCGTTCGCTGATGTGTTTTTTTTTAAAAAAAATTCCTGTTTTATTTATTTCCCAAAAATAACCTGCTTTGTGACACCCCCAAATCCGGGTACTTCAATTTCCATATGATTTGGTGTTCACTATACAAACATCATATGTTTATCTACCCATAGTAAATGAAAACATAAATAGATAGAAATAAATCCTCTCATTAAGGAGTTACATTAACTGAATAAATACATAAATCCCAGGTCTTATTAACCTTAAATGTCAAATGTGGAAACATAAGCAATTAATAGTCTTAGACAAAGTTAACATGAGTCTAAAACATAAATACATAATCACATAAATAATAAGTCTTCATCACTTGTTAATCTTGCCCTTGCCTTTGCTAGTAGAAGGCTCGTCGGACCTTTCGTTCTTAACTGTAATATTATTATTACGCAATAGTGAGCACGATTGCCCACAAGTAAAATAATAAAATAACAATATAATAACATGCGAGTGAATCAAAGACTTATGGAATAAGAACTCAACTTTTGAATCAAGAATGAATAACAAGAATAAAAAGAACTTCTGAGGGTTATAAGACCTTGAACTATGTCCTATGTTATCAAGGGTTACACTTGAAACCTTTAACAGTCATAAGACTATGGACTCTTCTACTCGTACTTAGGGGGATCAACCCTTAGTACCATACTGTGCACAATATCTTAACGCTAACGCATAAGTAATCCCCTTTACAGGATTGTTCATCTTAGTTTAGCATTCGAGTCCGCACCAAAAGAAGTTTGGTTTGGATAATTCAACAAGGGTTCTGAAATTTTGAACGTTCATCAACTATGGACTAGTCGAATCAATATGGTACACTAGTCTTACAAGGTTCAACAATAACTGATATTTAAATTGAATAATAACTCAAGAGGTATACAATGGAATAAGAATTGTAAAACATAAATCATACTTTGAAAAGATCTTTAATGTTACATATTGAACTTGATCAATATATAATATAAGTCTAGAATTTGCTCAGTGTAAAGATGTAAGGATTATAACTTGAATAACGGTAACAAGTAGAGTTAGAAAACCTGCCTCGTGCATAGATTACACGTTAATTATATGCGTTCCTCAATTTAATCCTAAATACCATTTACATTCGCAATACCAGTCAATTATAACGTAACTAGTCATCAGAAGTTCATTCTTTTGCCTAAATTCTGTTTATGACTATACTTTGTCAAATTACCACAGTTATTGTCACATAATATTACACTACACGAACAATAAGCTAACTATGCGTTCAATAATTCAATCCACACATAAATGCGTTATTGATATGTTAAGAATATATTTTAACGTCTTATTATACGTATAACATTTTTTTATGTTCATTAGATTAGGTTACTATCGCATTCCTGTACTTGAACAATAAAATTTTCATTTTTGAGCAATCTGCAAAGTGGAGCTGCGGCGCCACCATCACGCCAAATCTCGGAGCTGCTCCCTGGTCAATGGCGCTGCGGCGTGGGTTACGTTGCGGCGCGAGTATTGTACCTGCAGCCGACGTTGCGGCACGGCATACCAGTTACAGAATTTGTATTTCGCGAAAAAGTGCAAAACATTCCAATTTCTTATTTTATTCATGAAATTAGACATACAAATTAGACATACCCGGACATTATTTTATACACATAATCATTACTCAACCTTTCTAGCATGATTTTAACAAGTTAAAACATTCAATTTCCAAAATTAAAACATGTAATTTCATGTTCTTCACATTTTTGAAAGTTTTGAACACAAAACATAAAAATTAACACTACGGATTCGTTATAACACCAAATCTGTCCATTTGAAGTTTGATTTCTTTGTTTTGACATACATAATCATATGCAAGTATAAATTTATGATGAAACATATGATTTAACACATAAAATTCGTGTGTAAGGCTATATGGCCAAATTTTATACTTTATAACTTCAAGAGACTATACACGACAGATTTCTATGAATTTGATGTTATGAAAATATACAAGATATAGTTAAACATGTTATGATAACATATAAACACATATATACAAATAATCGTTACCCTTTTCAATCATAGAGACTCTAAATTTTCAATTACAGAGACTTACACACATTTTCCATAAAAACTTCAAATGACGTAAATAAAAACTTAAGTTTAAGGGTTTACCCTTGATTGCTTTTCTTGGATTAGACAAGGGTGATGGCAACTTCCAATTTCTCACAATCTTTCTCTATTTCTCTCACTTATTCTAAATTCTCTCTCTGATTTGCTTTGATAAACTTAGAAAATAAAAAGAAGAAGACGTTTGAAAATATAGGAACTGACGCTGTATGGTCAGTTAACCTGATCACGGGTTAACTGCTCCCAACTCTCAATAAGGCTTCGTTTGGCTAGTCTTAAATGGCTCAAATCTATTTAATTTAATAAATCTTTTATCATATAGTTTAATAGTATCATACCCCTTTATTAAATAAATCAAATATCTTATTTACTTTAATTTAAATAAAATATGATAATTTCTCATTAATTCACATAGTCACATAATTAATTTTCTCATTAATTATTAATTTAAATAAAATAATATTAGGCTTATTAAATATTTCTTTTAATTCAATAAAGTCACATAATTATATACCTTGAATAATCAAAATTCTCCACATTAATTTAATAAATATAACACATATAATTAAATTAATCTACCACAATTTCATCAATTAATTATTTTTTTTAATAATTAAATTATCGAAAAATATTTATTTAATTCAATAAATATTTAAATAAAAATACAAAAATCTTGTTTGTCACATCTTTCCCCACTTAAAAGGATTTTGTCCTCAGAATCATGACTCAATCAATCTGTCCCATTACATTTCCCCCCTTACAAAGATTCTATCCATAGAATTGCTTACACATAATTTAAGTAAATAAATGAGGGTAATTCTTCATCATATTCTCTTCAAGTTTCCACGTAGCTTCTTCAGCGTTGTGGTTCCCCCAAATTACCTTAACAGAAGGTATCACTTTATTTCTGATAACTTGTTCTTTCCTGTCGATAATCTGAACAGAAATTTCTTCATAGGATAAGTCTTTCTCAACATGAAGGGGTTCATATTCAATTATATGCTTGTAATCGGGTTTGTAGGGTCATAAAATCGAAACATGGAAAATGTTGTGGATAATCTCGAGTGCTGGAGGTAAGGCTACCTCATACGCAACTTTCTCGATTTTTCGTAGTTAAAAACTCAAGGGACCCATGTATGACTTACAAAGGATGGAGTTAGAGTTAAAAACTCAAGGGACTCATGTGATGATGGCGAATATGCGAGTAAAACTAACTTTAATCGATAAAGTTAAAGTTGCTCAAGCTACAGACCTGGAGGTGATGCGTATGAGGAAGAAAGTGTAAGAAGGTGCTATCCCGGAAGTAAGAATCGATGAAGAAGGAATACTTCGAGTCAACTCCAGACTTTGTGTTCCTAACGATTCCGACTTTAAATATAAAATCATGATGGAGGCGCACAACACACCGTTTGCAATCCATCCTAGGAGTACCAAAATGTATCGTGATTTTTGACATACATTTTGGTGGAGCAATATGAAGAAAGTGATAGCGGGGTTTATCTCAAGGTGTCTAACTTGTCAACGAGTCAAGGCGGAGCATCAAGTGCCAAAAGGTCCATTGCAACCACTTGAAATTTCAGAATGGAAGTGGGAGCACATTACCATGGATTTCGTTACTGGTCTTCCCAAGGTTTCTCAAGGCATAGATGCGATTTGGGTCATTGTTGATAGATTGACCAAGTCTGCACATTTCTTACCTATACGAGAAACTTATACACTTGAACGTCTTGCTAGTATGTACATATACGAGATTGTAAGATTGCATGGTATGCCAGTATCCATAGTTTCTGATCGAGACCCAAGATTCACTTCAAGATTTTGGGTTAGTTTGCAAAAAGCTATGTGCACAGATTTATGATTTAGTTCGGCATATCATCCTCAAACGGACAGGGAGTCGAAAAGGACTATTCAAACTCTTGAAGATTTATTAAGACTCTGTGTCCTTGACTTCAAGAAAATTTGGGACAAGTTCTTACCATTGGGGGAGTTTTCCTACAATAATAGTTATCAAGCAAGTATTAGCATGACACCATTTGAGGCGTTGTATGGAAGAAAGTGTCGTTCTCCAGTTTGCTGGGATGAGGTGGTGAAGCAACATTGTTGGGAACGGAGTTGGTATGTATGACTACGGAAAAGATTCAAATGATCCGACAACATAAAAAAACCTCACAAGATCGACAAAAGAGTTATGCTGATCTTCATCGAAAGGACGTGGAATTCAATATTGGAGATCATGTGTTGTTACGTGTTGCCCCATGGAAAGGAGTTACACGATTTGGAAAGAGAGAAAATCTCAATCCTTGATTCATTGGCCCATTTTTAATCCTCGATCGAGTAAGAACTGTGGCCTATAGACTCGCCTTACCGCCAAGTATGTCTCGTGTTCATAACGTTTTTCACATATCTATGTTACATAAATATGTGAAAGACCCGAATCACATTATTAAGTTAGAACCAGACAAGATAGAGGAAGATTTAATGTATGAAGAGTTACCTGCTAAAATCATGGATAAGAAGGATAATGTTCTACGCTCCAAGGTTATACCTCAAGTCAAAGTTTTGTGGAAAAACAACGATGTGGAGGAAATAACTTGGGAGTTTGAATCTGAGATGAAGTCAATGTATCCTCATCTCTTCGACATACCAGGTATGTACCCTAATTTCGAGGACGAAATTTCATAAGAAGGGGAGGTTGTAAGACCCTAACTTTTATGAATAAAGAATAATTTTCTCGAAATATATTTTTGAATATTATGGTGTGGATTTAATATAATGTTATAGTTGTGGGTAATATTTACAAATTTTACAAAGTAAGCAAGTGGTTATATAATATTCGATTGGTAAGGGAATATTCATTTTAACACGGAATATTCGTACGATGGCACAATCATTGGTGGACCCCACAACGGAAGTATTGTCGTAGTTAGAAAACGACAGAATTATCTTTTTATAAAAATAACGACGGAGGTGTTACCATTAAAACTGTTGAACTACCTGATAGTAAAAGTACAGTAATACGCGTGGTTGCATAGTAGCATACAGTATTGATTATTGATGTTTGCGTGAGAAGTCACTCAGTTATACTCAATTATTGCTACAGTAATTGCTGCATCATATCTCTCATATTATTGATTCAATTATTGTCACAATATCATCTGCATAATACGATATATTATTAAATCAATAATTGAGACGACAAAGTTATTCATATTATTATTTGTAATATTGACAATGTCTAGAAGTTCTATCAAGGAGAGGTTTGGTCACCTAATTGCGAGCCAATAAGGAGAAATCATTATCGAAAAGCCCCCTCTTTCTTGGGAACGACCTGGTTATTAAATATTGTGAATTAAAATATTAATGATGAATAAGTTCGTGTTGATTAAAAATGAAATTGATAGTTCCATTGTATGAGAATTATTAGTGTTAGTAGAAATCGATATTTATTTCGATAATAATTGATGTCTGGAGGTTATATTGACCAATCGGGTATTCGGGACACTTTTCGTGTCAGAATACTATTCACGGGTTACTATTCACCCAGTTACTATTCACTCTAGTATTGTTCACTCGGATATTTGGGACACTTTTCGTGTCGGGGTACTATTCACAGGCTACTATTCCCGAAGTACTATTCACAGGATACTATTCATCCAAAAAATATATTTCTTTTTGGTCCAAATTATTTTTGAGTACAATATTATTCAATGAGAAGATGTGATAATTTTTCAGACAGTTAGTTGAAATTATAATAGTAAATCATTATGGATCATTGGTTTAAAGTTTTAATAGTAACTTGTCCCTTCAATTTTCCAAGAGTTACTTGTCCCTTCGGTTTTCCAAGAGTTACTTGTCCCTTCGGTTTTCCAAGAGTTATTTGTCTCTTCGGTGTTTCAAGAGTTAATTGCCCCTTCACAAATAGTAGTTGTCTCTTCAATGTTACCAAGAGTCATTTTGACCCTTCGTTAAGACCAAGAGCTACTTTCGGTTCTTCAATAAATAGAAGCTCATTCCTTCATTATTTGTTACGAATTCACTTAAACTCTAGAGAGAGAAACTATAGAGAGAAAGAAGAAAAATATTTTGCTACTTCACTACTCCAATATTCAGTTTTTTTAAGGTAAGAGATATTATTTGTTGTACTCGTAAGGGGTATTATTTCTTTTGCATTCATGAAGAGAGCTTCTGTTATTCCATTCTTTATTATTATGTTTGAATAACCTGTTTATGCGAAGTACCGCATACATGGTGAAATTCTTCTGTTATTCTATTATTTATTATTCTGCTGGAATAACCTGTTTATGCGGTCTATCGCATGCCTGGTGAATTCTGTTGATATTCTATTCTTTATTATTCTGTTAGAATATCCTGTCTGTGCGAATTACGCATGACCTGGTTCTATTCTTTATTATTCTGTTGGAATAACCTGTTTTGTGCTGTCTATCGCATGCATGGTGAATTCTCTTATTATTCCATTCTTTATTATTCTATTGGAATAACCTGTCTATGTGGATTACCACATGCATGGTGAATGAACCTTTGTATTCATTCCTTATTAACTTGTGAAAATGATCTGTCTACATGAATTACCGCATGGTGGGCAAAAATCCATTTGCAGTTTCATATATTCTATTATACTCAGTTGGTTAAAGCTTTGGCTTCTATACTCCATGAAATTAGTGGAATATCCTTGATATTTGCGCTTCATCCAGTATCTTTTCATAGAAATATTCTTTTGAGCATTCTTGAATTTTGCTCAACAAAGAAGTATCATGTTGACAATTTGGACGTTATTGGTTCCTAGATAAATTAATTTATAAATCTTTAAAATTTATTCTTAAACTTGTTTTATTAAATTATTATGTCATTGTCATCATCGGCATGCTTATATTGTGATGAAAGTCATCTTTGGCTTACGTGCATAGATGGACTTAGTATGATTATGACCAGGGATTATTAGGTATAGTCATGACCATTGATGATTACATGAATATCCTTGGCCGTGGTGCAGGGATGATTCGATTTTATTTATTAAGCTGAGTCTCAGCGATAAAGTTGATGAAAAACTTTTTAAATCATAGAAGATAGTAGATTTTATACTTTACTTGACTCTTCTAATGGATTGCTTATTCCGCTGCAGTTTTTGATTTAAAACTTGTTGTCTATTATATTCTATCAGTTGTTATACTATTGAAGGCTAATGATAACATATTCTGCATTATCTTAGTCATAATATTTCTTACTGGGCTAGTTGAGCTTACCCTTTTGCTTTCATTGTTCTCTTCAGAAAATGAGAACGTAGCTGGGACTAGTCGGGGAACAGAGTGATGGTCCTAGATGGTGCATTAGTAGTCCTCACTATTCTGTGAAATAGAGTGATAATAAATGTAATGAGGATTCTATTGAGTGTGGATATTGTCTAGTTGACAATATTTGTATTAAAACTCACAGCCTATATTTTGTCATATTTTACACGACTGCTGTATAATTAGTTTGTATTTGTATTAAGTACCTTGTATCTGGCGACCCAAGATGGGTGATGTATACATATTTTGGGGGCGTCACAGTAGACACTCAAAATTTTCTACACACCAGTTACTGACATTGCAGGAGGGCAGATTCGTCTTTTAGAGATAACCCTGGAAGACAGCTTACATCTAGTCTGGATACTACCGAAAGTTCAGTCTCAACCCCAAAACACACACCGGGAGTAACAGTTCCAACCTCAGCGATAACCCCGAGGCTTACAGTTTTAATACCGAAAATTCCACCGGAGAAGACCGATTCATCCTGGAAATTCCACCGGAGAAGACCGATTCATCCCGGAGATAACCCCGAGATATTCAATCTCAGTCCCAACACTGGGAATAGCATATTCCAACCTTGGAGATAACCCCAAGGAAGGCAGTTGTAGTTCCGTAGATAACCCCAGAAATGCTTGTTTCAAATACATGTAATCAGCTTCAACCTCGGCGCTTACACTGAGGCACTCAGTACAAGACTTGGCAATAACACCTGGAAGACTGGAACACCTCAGAGATGACACTGAGGACCTTCAACACTTGCAGCAGTCCAATCTTAGAGATAACCCTGAGCAACGTCTGCTTTATCAGCCCAAACTGGAGATAACCCCAGTAAGGGGCAAAGTCATCATCTTGCCACCTTGACGCTACATCACGTTGTCTCAACATTTCAGACATACATTTCTACACATCAATATCCCACAAGAGCCAAGGAAAACCAATCCCGAGTGACTATTACACAAGGTAACAGATAGAATTTGAAGCTTGAAGACTGGAGGGCATCGTCCCATCTTCCTGACTTCGTACAACCTCTAATCCCATGTCATTGTGTAACTCTCGCCAACGACGGTCTGAAATAGGTCTTACATACCTCAATCAGATGCCTGGATTGTAATTCTGAAAGTTCGAGCGTACATCACGTTTCATGCATGCATGTACTTCGAGACGACGGGACCCACGAAGCTCAGGGCACCCCAGGCAGCCGCAGGTACACCTGCGGCTCCCCCCTCTATAAATAGAGGGCTTGGGGAGGCCATTTTGCAAGAGAAAAAGGCGAGGAAGCCCAATCCAATTTGCTCTGTATACACCCTAAACTTAGTGCTTTCTCATTTTAAACACTTGTAAGCTCATATATAACTACTCTTTACCGGTGGGAGCCGAGTGTTCATCCATTTCAAGTTATTGAAGTCTTCTTTGGCAGTCTAATGTAAGCCTTCTTATACACTTTAAAGCCTTTCTCTTCATCTTTACACACACTATTCTTCATGTTGAGAGTCGTGTTGCGTGTGTACGCCCGGACTTCGGTCCGTGGTTTCATTTCAGTTTGTATATATATATATATATATATATATATATATATATATATATACATATTCATATATGGACTAACATTATCGAGTTATGTCTCGATTGAGCCTAGACTTATGTCTGGAGCGTTTAATGGCTTTCGTATATGTATATATATATATATATATATATATATATATATATATGAACTGTGTGTCGAACTCTATTCGATGAGCCTAGACTTACGTCTGGTGCGTTTAAGTGCTTTCGTATATATATATATACTTATATATATGAACTGTGTGTCAAACTTTGTTCGATGAGCCTGAATTTTACATCCGGTGCGTTTACTACTTTAATCTATATATACTTATTTACATTAACTGTTGTTAGACTTTGTCCGATGAGTCTTGATTTTATATCCGGTGCGTTTACACGCTTTTATACACACACACACACGAATATATATATATATATATATATATATATATATATATATATATATATATATATATATATATATATATATATATATATATATTTATTTATTTATTTACATTTCGTCCCGCCTGGAGTTTACTTCGTGGCGGTTGACCGTTTTTATAGCTTTTTATACATTTCGTCCCGCCTGGAGTTTACTTCATGGCGGTTGACCGTTTTTACAGTTTTTTATACATTTCGTCCCACCTGGAGTTTCCTCCGTGGCGGTTGATCACTTTTACAGCTTTATTTACATTTCTGATCCCCCATAGAGGTGCTTCGTGGTGGTCGATCATGTTTGTATATATATATTTACAGCTTTATATATATATATATATATATATATATATATATATATATATATATATATATATATATATATATCTGCTTACTGCGTTTATATCAATTGCGGCATCATGTGAGCCTAGGAATCATGTGATCACAGATTCAGTCTACTGAATCTAGATTCGGTTTCTGTGATGGACCTTTTCAGCTGTAAGCAGCTTGTAAATTTATTCATAGTGTTCGGATTTCCTCCGATGGTTTCCATATCCATAAGGAGTTCGGTACTGCTTTGTACAGTTTTTTCTCAAAGATGCTTCGCATCTCAAAAAATAAAAGCAATCAAGCCGAATATTAAATAAAATGAAAGTATCAAAGGCCTCAATTACTATTGAGCATCAGGGTTTGAAAAACCTCTTTTTACAAAACATCACTGCTATATCTTGTTAAAACTGAATTTTTATACAAATTCAAACCCTATGTATATAGGTGCGAACGAGGTATAGCAGTACTTCCAAATAACAACACATTGACCCCCACACACATATTCATATAACAGTTTCTTGAAAAGTAGCGGTCACCGTGGCAACACGGATGTCGAGGGGTGCCTAACACCTTCCCTCCACATAAGCAAGTCCCCGGACCCTAATGAATCTCGGTTTCACAGAGCCGTTTAGCAATGTCGCATCACTGGGTTAATGTGCAAACCTTTTCTCGGTTGTGTTGGTACAACCAGTTAAAAAACTAACTGGCAACTCTTATAGTCCAATCGTCGACATTATACATGCCGTACCTTTTTCACTTGTTTCTTCAAACAAATCTCACATAACATGAGAACACAAAAAAACAAGTAATGAAAAGGGACAAATAAAATTCCGACGTCGACAGGTGGCGACTCAGCTGGGGACATCAATAAGAGGACTTAAGCCGATATTATAATCTTTTTAAAACGGTGATATGATTGTGTGTGGATGTTGCATTTACATTTATGATGAATGTGTACGAATGCATTTTTTACTACTGTACAATATATCTATCTTTGATATTAGTGCTTCGCACATGTCATCATTTTCATAAACGGTGAGACACGTTGTATGTGAATGTATGCTATGTGGTTCCTCCACCAGGAGGCTATCCTGTCGGTGTTTGATTACTAGACTAGTTGGAAGACTAATTCCAACGAGGCTCAGGAAAGGCACCACCCAAATTCGCTCCAGTTGAAAGACCTGATTAACTTCTCGTTGAGTAAATTACGATGATTTGGGAACCTTCAAGCCAAAAAGCCGCGAGAGAAATCTAAGACAGGTCAGCCTCTGATAAACCAAACGCGGAGAAAAGTCTCTTCATGCTTTCTCAATTCAAATTACTTGTAAAGTCAATTACTTGTAATTTACATTCCATATTCATCTCCATTTAATGAGAAGTATGAAGAAATATGTGCATAAATTAACATGCTATCCTATATTACGAACAGCTAACATCCGTTTTGTAGGATCATAATCCTAAAACGGACACATCACATAGCATGTAAACATTTGTACAATCCCTAAAACTAAACTATGCAAGTTTTGTCGCAGGGGAAGCATTCAAACTTATTACCCGGTCAAAATCCAAAAAGGCCGCGAGCCTACAGCTAATCATGTCTTCATCTAACCAGTCTAATCCATTTTCTCGCGAATAATTTGACGGATTAAGTAAACAAATTACAGATTTGGCTGTTCTGCTTAAAGAAGTACGAAGATACCCGTACATGCTGAATTCTGTGCACAAGGAGGAACCCAAGGTTCTGATAAAGCCATTACAGTACTTGAAATGCAGTTGGATACGACCAACAAAAGTTATGATGCCGCCCATCTCACGGGAGATCCAGACACCGGTGACATAAGAAAGAAATTAATTTCTTCAAATGGAAGAAACCCTTCGTTCTATCAAGGGAATTGGAGCACATGGAAGTGTCTCCTATGCCGATCTTTGTATATTCACTGGTGTTCATTATCCAGAGAAATTTAAAACTCCTGACTTCAAAAAGTATGACGGGTTAGGAGATCCTTACACTCATTTGAAGGTGTTCATTGGAGAACTTTGATCTTATGCAGAGGACGAGAAGCTCAGAATGCAGCTGTTCCAAAAGAGTCTGACTGGAGAAGCCCGTTCATAGTATACCAGATTAGACAACTCAAAGATCCGTAGCTGGGAAGAGCTAGCTTACGCCTTCCTCACACAATACAGTTTCTAGTCTCAGATGGCTCCTGACCGATATCAGATTACCAAGGTCAAGAAATAGTCCAATGATTCTTTCAGAGAATATGCTCAAAGGAGGAGGTGTCTTGCTGCTCAAGTGATTCCTTCTATGACAGAGTCAGAAATGGTTATGACCTTTATCGACATACAAGAAGCTCCTTTCTATGAAAGAGTCTTAGCTGACATTGGTAAACCATTTTCTGAAATGATCAAACATGGGGAAATGGTTGAGATGGGATTGAAGTCAGGAAATATTCAAGACCTAGCCGCTCTCAAAGCTGTTGCTGAGCACATCCAATCCAAAAATTATGGAAACAACCCCGGAGGGTCCATAAAAAGAAGGAGGAGGATGTTTCCCTGATACTACAGGGTCAGAAAGGCAATCAGAATATGCATTTCCAACAGAGAAATTACACTTCTTTTCAAGCACAGTCTTCAAACCCTCAATTGCCAAAAGGTGGAGAAGTCAAACACCCTCAAGTGTTCACACCCCTAGGGGATTCACTCGAGAACATTCTCACTCTTCTGACAACTCAGAAGAAAATCATGCATCTTCTTCCACCAGCCAGCCCTAATGGGAGGGGTTTCAATGCTGCTCGGAAATGTACTTATCATGTCGGGGCACCGGGACATGATACTCAAGATTGTTGGGCCTTGAAACATATGATCCAAGATTTGATAGACAACATTGAGATCGTGGTCACCAAACCAGATCAACCTCACATGCAAGATAACCCTCTTCCTCCCCACAAAGAGGATGAGGTCAACATGATTAATTGGAGCAATGGACAGAGTTCCAATTTTAACTGTGAAGCATCTCAGATCATCAAAGACGGTGCTGACAAGTGGGATTATGCAAAGTTCCAGTTTACGATGGAACGAAAGATTAAAGCCTTGGGTAAGCAAATTGAGCAATTGGCCGAACTAGTAACTTATCAGCATCAAGTCACATGCCAATTAATTAGCCAGGAACATGCTAGTCTCCTTCCCTTGGTTATGAATACTCCCTCATCACCTTCAAAATATGAAACATTGGATGACAAAGTGACGAAGAGAGTAACTACCAAAGCCCGTCGGGATTTTGCTAATAGAAGGAAATTTACATACCTGGGCCAACCTATGGAGGAGATACTTCAGATGCTAATCAATAAAGGAAAAATCACATCCCTTCTACCTCCAATTAATCCCCGTTCAGGACGGTTCTATCCTGAGGGAGTATGTCAGTATCACTCCCATTCTCGCGGTCACAGCACGTAAGAATGTTGGGCACTCCACCACCTTATTCAGAATCTAATCAATAGTGGTGTCCTGCAACTGGCAAACAACGATACCATGCTATTTGAGAGTGAAAATATTTGTCCTACCAAATGAAAAGGACTGGTAGCAGTTATATCCACTGAGGCAGATAGGACTGTTAAACCATTCACAATTCAACTCAAAAGAATTAACAATCCTTTGAAAGTGGCTGCTCTAGAGCCAATCAACCTATTATTCCGACAACAATATCCTATTCTCAGCTTACAGAAAGTTCCCTAGAATTATGGAGAAGCTGAAAGATCCACATCTCATACAACTGCTGCAGTGTCGAAGGAAAATCCACTGTATCTTCCCCAACGGGTGATGAAGCCTGGTATTAAATCAAAGGAGAAAATTCCCATGGAGAAGATTGAGAAATTCCTTCGAGCTATGGGTCATAATGAAGCCAAGGTGGTTCTAAGCTTAAGAGAAGCTCCACATCAAATTTCAATATTAGACTTGGTTTTAACTTTCGAGGATAACCTGAAGATTCTACTAAAGGTTTTGGAAGAAGCCTACTTACCGAAATCAGTGGATGTAGAAAAATTTCAACATCTGGTTGATCACATTTTCAACAACAATGTGATCTCTTTCACTGATGATGACATACCGCCCGAAAGGACCGGTCATTGCAAGCCGTTACACATTGCGGTTTTGTCCTCTTGGTACATGTTAGCCGGAGTCTTGATAGATGGAGGTTCATCTCTGAATATTTGTCCTTATGCTACATTACTAAAGATGAATGTCAATCTCAAGTGGATCTGAAGTAGCTATACAATCATCAAAGCTTTTGATGGATTCTATCGGAATTCAGTCGGAGAGATTGAGCTGCCAATTGAGATTGGTCCCCATATATTTTGTGTATCTTTTCACGTGCTCAAAATAGATACAGGATACAACCTGTTTCTAGGGAGAACATGGATTGATATGGCCGGGGCAGTCCCCTCCACTCTTCATCAGCAACTTAAATACATTATCATCAATATCCTAGTCACAGTCAACGATGAACAGGAATGTCCTCAACATGGTGGCCTTCCACTCATCAATGTCAATTTTGATGTTGAGTCGGTCAGTTTTCATGCTTTGGAAGTAAGCAACAATCAATACCGTTCTATTGGGATGCCATTTCCCGTACCCAAGATTTCTGCCGAAGTTATGGCAGCTACTCAAGAAATGATGTCATTGGGATACCAGTTGGGACAAGGGCTGGGTAAAGAGCATCAGGGTATTAAGCACCCAATCCAAATGTCCAGTCAAATTGGGACAGCCAGACTAGGCTATTCTACCAGTGCTAGTCACAGGAATCCACATAAGCATAAGCAGATTCCTTCAACGTCAGCCACACGACGATTATCTCCACCTGTAAATCCAGAGTCTGCACAAACTCCGGTAAAGGTGCCAGCCAACATAATGACTATGTTATGACATGGTTACGCTATTAACCCAATTCCAGGATGTGTTTGCATGGTCTCATAAAGACATGGTGGGTTTGTCCACTGACATTGTCCTTCATCGCCTTCCCATCAAAGAGGTATTCAAGTCACTCAAGCAGAAACTTAGGCGATTAAAACCTAAGTGGAGCTTAAAGGTGAAAGAAGAAATTGTGAAATAATTTGAAGCTGGTATTACCATGGTGTCCACATATCCTGAATGGATATCCAACATCGTTCCCGTGCCTAAGACTGGAGGAAAGGTGCGAGTTTGCAACGGCGCCAAAAACTTGTTGATCAATTTCGCAAAAAATGAATACGTGCAAGTATACACGGTCAACAAGTAATAAAGTGAAAGTAAACTATCGTTCCCACGAGGAATTATTTAATAAAAATTATCAAATACTAACTCTTAACCAAACTAATTTTATTTAAACAATCTCAAATGGTGATTTTTAGATTTAAGAAAACTAAATTAAACACTTAAAACTAGGTTACTTTATAAATGAATTCAAATAAATAAAGGTTAAGACTCCAATATCCCCAATTATGAACTATAAACCAATTATCCAATTATCCCAATTATTATGTCTACTGAATTGTTAACAGAAATTCTCAAATGCCAAAAGCCCTTTCTCAAGTGATCATTTGCCTTCTATTTAACCCATATTAATTTTGTTATATTTCTATGTAAAACAATTGAATTAAACTCGTTACAATCCCAATTCCTTATGTGTTACATGCGGCAAATAGATATTTCCATTCTATTCACAAACCTAATTATTCACTTTGCAAATAACTAAGTCACATGATATCATGCCCAGTTCTAACCCTAGAATTCCTCTTTCAATTCCTTCTAGAGTAACAAGGTAATTACTGATCAAATAATTAAGCAATAAGCACAAGAAAAGATAAACAATTCACCTTGACATAAATAATTGAAATAAATCAAATAATTAATTCATAAATATAAAAGGTTCAATTGAAATCTTAATAAAAGAGTTAGTTCATAATTAATGAATTAAAACCAAGAATCCACAACTGAATAGACATTAAAAGATAAAAGTATGATAAGAGAAGAGAATAGAATCTGTTGTCAGCAAATCTGATGCTCCCCACTTGATCCTTCTCTTGATCTTCAATGATCTCCAAGTTGCTTCAATCTCCAAAACTAATAAGAACTAGGGTTAATGTATAATCTAATAGAGTGTATCTCTAATCTAATCTATGTAATCTCCTTTTATTTTATACCTTACATCATGTATTTATAGGTTACAAGTCCAATTTTTAGCTTATGAACAAACTCAATCCAATTTGGAGTAAAAAATATGTCAAAATTCGCCCCAAAACGTGTCCAAGCTTGACTAATCTCTTCCCCAGCGCCCCAGCGCTGGGCAAGGCACTGGGATTCTGCCCCCTAGCGCCCCGGCGCTGCAAATAGGCATGAAATGGGGGCCCCGGCGCTGGTCCCATGTTCTGACATTTTCTACTCCGACGTCCTTTGGGAAAATGGCCATAACTTCTTCGTCCGAACTCCGATTTCGATGATTCAAAATGTTTCGAAAAGAGGAGGCGTAGATCTACAAGTTTCATTCTTTGAGTTTTTCGAAATAAGGTCCGGCACAATACTCAAATTGACTCTGAAGTGACTATTGTGTAAATGGTAAGTCGAAAACGCGAATCTAGCCACCCCGAACGTCGATCCAGGTAACTTTTGTCCCAATTCCTACAAAACAATGTAAAACATGCATGAATAGACACAAACACTTAAAAATATCCAAAAGATTAAGCTCAAATGCACTCAATTCATAGGTATAAAACTCACTCATCAAATACTCCCAAACTTAAACCTTTGCTTGTCCTCAAGCAAAAATACAAAAGAACTAAAAATAAACATACTAACTCAACTATATGAATGCATATGCATGATCTACTTCCTAATATACCTACGAATTCAGTAATAAATCAATATGATATATAGCAATAGGCCTCAAAGATACCAATGATAATCAAACAATATATCAAATCAAGTCAAAGTCCATAACTCTAACCAATTAGTCAATCCAAACCTGTCATCACCCATGTTGTGTGTGTGTGTTTGTTAAACATTCTAACTAACCACGGTTCAAGATAATCACATAACAAACTTCTTAGAAGAAAAATTTTAGTTTCAATTCAATTACTTTTGTGAACATGACAACTCTAGTTAAAACTAAGCAATTACCAAGTCTAAGGGTAAATACAAGATTTATCTATACTTTTATTCAACCACGAGGGCATTTTTGCTCTTTCTCGTGTTTTTTTTTCATTTTTTTTCTCATGGTTGTGCAATGTCTTATTCCCTTAGGCTTTTCAGTGCTACCTTAACGAGCTTTCGACCAACGACTCCTAGGCCATTAAGACCTTAGGGCGCTAGGCGTAATGACAATCCCCTCGGGCTTACTTACTCAAATAACAAAGGCCACAAAACTAGATAAACATGCCACAGTGTTTATTCTCCTTTTTTTTTCTTTTTCTGGATTTTCTATATTTTTTTCTTTTCATCTTTTCTTTTTTTTTCTTTTTTTGTTCATTTTGTATATATATACCCCATAGATTCCCCCAAACTCAAGCTTTTACGTCATTCCAACCTTTACCGCCAGTTCACTAATTTCCTTAAATTTTAACCAAGATTTTCCCTCAGAAACAAATTATGAAACCCTTGAACCTAGTGGATTAAAATAGTTAAACTTTAAGTGCTAACCAGTTACATAAGTTTAAGACAGGCTCAGATTATCATCATGATTAAAATTAGAACTCATCATCAATTATCAACACTGTTCAAGTTAACATGCAAAACCAATCTTATCATAGGCCGAGCTAAGACCACACCAACCGATCACACAGATTCATGTAAAAAAAAATGCAATTATACTACATGAACACATACTAATGCAACACATATATGAATATGCAAATAACTACCATGTATTATATGCAACCTAAAAAAATACAATGCTAACACATAAAAAAATGAACTACTATGCATATAACTAACTATATGCAATACGACACTAAAATGCCCCCGAACTTAAACTAGACATTGTCCTCAATGGATGAAATATAAAAAAGTAAAGCAGAGGACTTCCCTGAAAATATAGCAATCTTCCTCCTTGTCCACTAAGTTTGGAGAATAGGCTAAGCACATGGAGCAAATTAGGCACCACAATTGAATTTGACTTGAATAACCTGTAAAACAATGATAGAAGCAATTTTATTAAATCCTAAATAAATGTAAATTCAAAACTACTAATATAAAACCTAATAAAAACTAAAAATAAAAATTAAACTTAGGTTGCCTCCCAATAAGCGCTTGTTTTATAGTCTCAGCC
The DNA here is from genome assembly GCA_016801055.1 of Panax notoginseng. Taxonomy (NCBI): domain Eukaryota; kingdom Viridiplantae; phylum Streptophyta; class Magnoliopsida; order Apiales; family Araliaceae; genus Panax; species Panax notoginseng. Next base: position 138,324,265 of record CM029018.1, read on the forward strand.
TGACTTCTTCAATTCTCTATCCAATTCCCCTACGAAAATTGAGGAACCCTCCATCCATCAGAAGCAATGGCTCTTTTGGGAGGTTCCCATTCTCAAAAACCATTGAATTGAAGTCACCTAACATGCTCTTTGTAGATAGGTTCCCTATTGAGAATGTCCAACAACTAGGTGTTTTCTCCATTATGTCTATGATTAGATTGGGGCATTGAAGCTTAATAAACATAATGGAGTCTTCCTCTATCTTCTCCTTTTCATCCCACCATGACTCCACAACTGTACTAGCTCTTATGTCACAAAGAGCTTTACCGACGACATGACTGCCAATTGGGCATGGTTTTGCAAAATTGCCCGAATTCTTGAACTTTGGTGGAGAAGGTACATGGGACACTAATGAAATCGGTTCATCTTCGTTGAATCTTACAGTTAAATCTTCGCCGATCTCCTTTTCTTGGTCCCAAGTCTTTCCTCCCTTTCAACATCTATATCATTTGGCGCATCGGGTTGTAAATTTGGTTCGGGCTCACCATCAGTCTCGGAATTCATGTCATAGAGCCAAGTGTATTGAGGACAAATGTTCGAGGAACTGGTCAGCTATTCCATCTGGTTCGCAAAATTTTGACTCGATATCTCTTGATTAATCCTCCTCTCCTCACATGAAGATATGAACTTGGATAAAGTTTTCTCCAAATTTGAATGTTCTTCCTGTTGTAATGGAGGTGGACATGAGAAATTCGGTGAGTATGTTGGACTTGGAGCATTAAATTAATCTTGATGTGTATGGCTCCATGAAAAATCAGGGTGATATCCCCAATCCTGATAATAGTTATTGGGATAGACATAATTGTTGGGGTAATCATCACCATACGATACCGGCTCAAAACTGGTGGTGCATTGATGACTCATATGATTTTCAGCACAATAATCACAAGTAACCGCCACACTTTGACGACGTTGAGCTTTAAAAGCTTCAAACATCCTCGAAAGTGTCTCCATTTGTGCTGACAATGCAGAAAGTTTCTCGAGTCTATCAATCTCCTTTCCCCTTGGCTGAGTCATTCTTGCCATCCTTCGACTCCGTATGGCTGCGCAAACATCCAACGTCTTCGATGTTGCCTCTATAAAAGATGTATTAAGTCCATCAATCCATGTTTCCCTTGGTTGAGCCAAGAACGTGTATGGCCATTGATACTCAAACTCATCCATGGTACCTGAAAAGAGAGAAATATATGAAGAGAATTAAAAATAAAAATAAAAATATTTAAATTAAGACTAATTTGATTGAAATTAATATTGGTAAATAATTATTAAATTAATTCCCCGGCAACGGCGCCAAAAACTTGTTGATCGATTTCGCAATCAATGAATACATGCAAGTATACACGGTCAATAAGTAATAAAGTGAAAGCAGAGTATCATTCCCACGAGGAATTATTTAATAAAAATTACCAAATACTAACTCTTAACCAAACTAATTTTATTTAAACAATCTCAAATCGTGATTTTCAGATTTAAGAAAACTAAATTAAACACTTAAAACTAGGTTACTTTTTAAATGAATTCAAATAAATAAAGGTTAAGACTTCAATATCCCCAATTATGAACTATAAAACAATTATCGAATTATTCCAATTATTATGTCTACTGAATTATTAACAGGAATTCTCAAATGCCAAAAGTCCTTTCTCAAGTGATCATTTGCCTTCTATTTAACCCAGATTAATTTTGTTATATTCCTATACAAAACAATTGAATTAAACTCGTTACAATCCCAATTCCTTATGTGTTACATGCGGCAAATAGATATTTCCAGTCTATTCACAAACCTAATTATTCACTTTGCAAATAACTAAGTCACATGATATCATGCCCAGTTCTAACCCTAAAATTCCTCTTTCAATTCCTTATAGAGTAACAAGGTAATTACTGATCAAATAATTAAGCAATAAGCACAAGACAAGATAAACAATTCACCTTGACATAAATAATTGAAATAAATCAAATAATTAATTCATAAACATAAAAGGTTCAATTGAAATCTTAATAAAAGAGTTAGTTCATAATTAATGAATAAAAACTAAGAATCCACAACTGAATAGACATTAAAAGATAAAAGTATGATAAGAGAAGAGAATAGAATTTGTTATCAGCAAATCTGATGCTCCCCTCTTGCTCTCCAAGTTGCTTCAATCTCCAAAACTAATAAGAACTAGGGTTAATGTCTAATCTAATGGAATGTATCTATAATCTAATCTATGTAATCTCCCTTTATTTTATGCCTTACATCATGTATTTATAGGTTACAAGTCCAATTTTTAGCTTAGGAACAAACCCAATCCAATTTGGAGTCAAAAAGGTGTCAAAATTCGCTCCAAAACGCGTCAAAGCTTGACCAATCTCTTCCCCAGCGCCCCAGCGCTGGGCACGGCACTGGGATTCTGGTCCCTAGCGCCCCGGCGCTGCAAATAGGCATGAAATGGGCGCCCCAACACTGGTCCCATGTTCTGACATTTTCTGCTCCGACGTCCTTTGGGAAAATGGCCATAACTTCTTCGTCCGAACTCTGATTTCGATGATTTAAGATGTTCCGAAAAGAGGAGACATAGATATACAATTTTCATCCTCTCAGTTTTTCGAAATAAGGTCTAGAGAAATAGTCAAATTGGCTCTGAAGTGACTGCTGTGTAAATGGTAAGCCAAAAACGCGAATCTAGCCACCCCAAACGTCGATCCAAGTAACTTGCGTCCCAATTGCTACAAAACAACGTTAAACATGCATGAATAGACACAAACACTTAAAAATATCAAAAAGATTAAGCTCAAATGCACTCAATTCATGGGTATAAAACTCACTCATCAGATATCCAACATCGTTCCCATGCCTAAGCTTGGAGGAAAGGTGCGAGTTTGCGTGGATTATCGGGATCTGAATAAAGCTTGTCTTAAATATAGCTTTCTCGTGCCATTTATCCACATTCTCATTGACGATACTGCTCAATACGGCATGTACTCCTTCGCTAATTGCTTCACGGGGTACCATCAGATCATGGTTGCTGAAGAGGATCGTGAGAAAATTGCATTCATCAGGCCTTGGGGAACCTTTTGCTATAGACGGTTGTCGTTCAGCCTCATCAATGCCAGAGCTACCTATCAGAGAGTTATGATGGCTATTTTCTATGACTTAATGCACAAGGAAATAGAGATCTATGTGGATGACATCATTATCAAATTCCGAATAGAGGAAGACCACTTAGACCATCTCAAAAAGCTTTTCAACAGGTTGCGTAAGTACAATTTGAAATTGAATCTAGCCAAGTGCGCCTTGGGCATTAAATCAGGCAAGTTGCTAGGATTTCTAGTTAGCCACAAAGGGATTGAGCTGGATCCCACCAAAATCCAGGCCATTATGGAAATGCCCATTCCTCAGACAGAGAAGGAAATATGGGGATTTTTAGGAAGAGTCAACTTCATTAGTAGGTTCATTTCTCAACTCATAGCAACCTGTGAGCCTATCTTCAAGCTGTTAAGGAAGAACTCCTCCATAAAATGGAATGATAAGTGTCAAAAGGCCTTCCTTACAATCAAAGATTAGCTAGTTAAAGCTCCTATTTTGGTACCACCCAGGGATGATGTTCCCCTGTTCGTGTACCTGTCCATAAGTGACAATGCCACAGGCTACATGTGAGGTCAGAAAGACGATAAAGGCCGAGAACGAGCTATCTATTACCTCAGTAAAAGATTCAGCAGTAGTGAATACAAGTATATTCTGATTGAGAAGACTTGTTGTGCTTTATCATGGGCTGCCATGAGGTTACAACATTACCTCCATGGGCACACAACCCATCTTATATCTCGCGTGGATCCTCTCAAGTATGTGTTCAATAAGCCCATACTGAATTGTCGGCGGTCCAGATGGCAGTTGATTCTACAACAATTTGACATTGTTTACGTGACGCAAAAGTCCATTATAGGTCAAGGAATTGCGGATCAATTGGCCGCCGCACCTTCAGGGGATTTCTGTGACCGACGAAATTTTATAAATTAATTTTAATATTTATTGGATTGAATAAATATTTTTTTCGATGAATTAATTATTAGATTAAATAATTAATTGATGAAGTTGTATTAGATTAATTTAATTATATGTGTCATATTTATTAAATTAATGTGGAGAATTATTATTATTCGAAGTATGTAATTATGTGAGCTTATTGAATTAAAAAGGAATATTTATTGAGCCTAATGTTATTTTAATTAATTTAATAATTAATTAGATATTTAATAATTTGACATTATTAATGAATGAGAAATTCAATTATGCGCCTATGTGAATTTAATGAGAAATTATTTTATTTTATTTAAAATGAATTAAACTAGATATTTGATTTATTTTATAAAGGGTGTGACATTTTTCAAACTATAATATAAAGGTTTTATTAAATTAATTTGATATAAGCCTTAAAGGCTAGCCAAATGAGGCCTTAAGAGGAGTTGAGGACAGTTAAACCACGTATGGAGTAACTGACCTCAACTATGCGCTTAAAGGCTCAGTTGGCATTATTCTACGTATTCTTCATTTTAGAGTAAATTGAGAGTCAGAGAGAATTCAGAGAATTGTTAAGTGAATTGTGATTGAAGAAGAGTTGAGAAGGAATTCATCTCATGCGAATTTATATTCTACGCTTTGGGTAATTCCTTTAAACCCAATTTTTATTTACGTTGTTTAAGTTTTCATGAAAATGGCTTTCAAGTTTTCTGTAAAGTCTTTATAAATTGTTAAGAGTAAGGATTATATGTATATATGAGATAAGATGTGGTTTTAATGTGTCTTTCCTATGTATTGGATGGTTCCATATCATCAGTTTCATGAAAAATTATACAATATACGATTACAGAGTATGTTATATGGCCATATGGCCCTTACTCACAAAACTTAATACGTCAACCATATATTATCCCTAAATTTTACACTTGTATATAATTATGCATATTAAAACGAAGTAAACAAAACTTGAATGGACGAATTTGGTGTTATAACGAATCCGTGGCATTGAATTTTATGATTTATGTTCAAAACCTTCATGAACATCAAGAACAGTGAAATTAAATGTGTTGATTTTTGCAAATTAGGTGTTTTAGCATGTTAAAATCATGCTTGAAGGGTTAAGTAGTGATATTATGTGTATTATAATGTTTGGATAGGTCTAAATTTGTGTAAAAATAAGTTGATTGGAAATTTTTGGCCATCTTCTACAATTTTCGCGAATTGCAGAACTGAAACTGGAGTCTCGCGCTGCGGCACCAACTCCATGCTTTAAGACCCGCGCCGCAGCGCCACCGCGCCGCAGCGCAAAGAGTCCAGCTGCAGCACCGATGCGTCGCAGCGCCGAGAGTAAGCCTATCAGTGGCGCCGCAGCGCCACTTAGCAGAATGGTCCAGAAATGAGTTTTTAAAATGTTTAAGTCTAGCAATGGGTTGGTAACTTAACCTAATGAGCATAAAAACTTGTTAGACATATATTGAGGAGTTAAAATAAATTCTTAACACGTCCATAACACAATTATGTGTAAATTGAACGATTGAATGCATAGTTAGCTTATTGCTCATGAAGTCTTAAGTTTGATAATAATTGTAGTAATTGACTAAGTATAGTCATGAATTCGAGATAGACAAAAGAATAAACATATGATGATTAATTACATTATAATTGACTGGTATTATGAATGTAAATGATATATAGGATTTAAATCAAGGAACGAGTTTAATTAAAGTGTGATCTACGCACGAGGCAAGTTTCCTAACTCTACTTATTATCGTTATATAAGTGATGAATTCACCTTTCTACAATGAGCAAGTTCTCATTATTATTGATCAAGTCTATTTTGTTATATTAAAGCCTATTAATCTTTCAAGCATGATGATGTTATACAATACTTATTCTATTGTATACCTTTTGAGATTTTATTCAAGTTAAATATTTATTTATTGTTAAACCTTGTTAGACTAGCGAACCCTTATTGATTCGACTAGTCCATAGTTGATGAGTGTTCTAAATTTCAGAACCCTTGATGAATTATCCAAACCAAACTTACTTTGGTGCGGACTCAAATGTCAAACTGAGATGAACAACCCTGTATATGGGATTACTTATGCATTAGCGTTAAGATATTGTGCACAGTATAGTACTAAGGGCTGATCCCCCTAAGTACGAGAAGAAGAGTCCGTAGTCTTATGACTGTTAAAGGTTTCAAGTACAACCCTTTATAACCTAGGACATAGTTCAAGGTCTTATGACCCTCAAAAATCTTTTGAATTCTTATTATTCATTCTTAATTCAAAAGTTGAGCTTTTATTTCAGAAGTCCTTGATTCACTCGCATGTTATTATATATTATTATTTCATTTTTATACTTGTGGGCAATCGTGCTCACTCTTGCGTAATAATAACATTTCAGTTAAGAACAAAAGATCAGACGAGCCTTCCACTAGTAAAGGCAAGGGCAAGGTTAACAAGTGAAGAAGACTTGTTGTTATTAATTGTATTAAGACTTGATGTTGTTTAAGACTTAATATTTGTTTATGTTTCCGCACAGATGTTTAAGGTTAGTATGACCTGGGATTGTATTTATTATTCAGATGTTGTAATCCCATAAGGGGAGGATTTATTTCTATCTATTGCATGGTTTGCATTTATTATGGGTAGATAGATATATGATGTTGTATAGTGAACACCAAATCATGTGGGAATGGAAGTACCCGGATTTGGGGGTGTCACAGGTTGGTATCAGAGCTGTAGGTTATGAACATTAGGTGAGAGAACAACCTTAGGTAATAGCCTTATAGGAAGAACATAGTGAAGGAAAACTCCTATCGAGTTCTAAGAGATGAATTTCTTAATTCATTGAAGATAATAAAAGACTTTATGTGTTTATGTGTTAAATTATGTGCTCACTAGTATGACTTAGTAACTAAAACTTGAAACTGTGTTGTCAGATGTCGGATGTTGGAGGAGCTAGTCAAGCTGGGGAGGAGGAACCCCGAGTGTCTACTGAGGAGGAGCCCCGAGACATTCATGTTGTCATGGAGCAGTTGATACAGAGGGAGCCATCTCCGTTGATCACTGTTGTTGGTCAGGAGCATGAGCCTGAGACTGAGACTGATCCAGAGGAGGAAGAGGAAGAGGAAGAAGAGGAGTTCCCACCGAACTCCATTGATGCTGAGATGTACGATGAGCTATATGACCGTAACGTAGAGTTAAGTGACACTGTCCAGGATTTGACTGAGCGAACGATTATTCAGCAGATTACCATCGAGCAGAAGGATATGGAGATTGTGACTCTTCACACACTTGTGGGAAATGTGGAGTGGGATTTGGTTCACGAGAAGGGTCAAACCGAGGAGAAGTTCGAAGAAATAGAGAAGTTAAAGAAGGAACTGAAGGAAACCTCAGAGAGACTGATCATAGCAGAGGAGGGCTGGGTAAGAGAATCACGTCTTGCTGATCTTGCAGAAAGGGATTGTCGTGTAAAGAAGGCTAAGCTTGGGGAGACATACTCTACACTTAATAATACAATGGATGAAGCCCAAGATCGAGTTTTGAGGTACCCAATCCAGTTTGAAGGTCTACCATCGTACATGCTGGATCGCATAACGATGTCTCGCATCATGGAAGAGGAACGTAGCAAGGCTATTCAGCGTCTTAACAGGCAGTGATAGTATTTGTTTAATTATGTGAATATTTATCTGGTATTTAGATGTAAATTCTGGTGTGTTTATAAACAAAGGAATATTTTAATGTTTTAAATCCTGTAGATTCTTTATCTCGGGATAGTTGATGTAAATAGCAGTGATGCTATCGTTTGATGTCAAAACTTTCGATTTGAATAAACATATCAAGTTGTTGAGATAATGTGTTAAGTGATTATGACAAATTATTGAGTAATGCCTTAACTATTTAGAGAAATAAATAAAGATCTAATAAGCATATATTTTAACAAAAATATGCCGCCGAGAAGAAGACAAAACCGTCAACCAGCTCAGGAAGAGTCAACGAATAATAACAATAACGTCAATGCTAATCCCGTCCAATAATTAGTGAACTTACTAGCTAGAGCAATGAATAATCAACCTCAAGCTCCACCTAATACAACGTTCAAAGATTTCAAGGCGTTGGGACCGCCAGAATTTAAAGGCTCCATGAACCCGATCGAAGCTCAGACTTGGGTTATGGAGATAGAGAAGATTTTTGAGGTCGCAAGAGTCAGAGAGGACCAGAAAACCGCTTTTGCAACGTTTATACTGAAATCTGAAGCCAATTTTTGGTGGCAAGCAAACAAGGTCCGTGGAGGAGAAGGTATGATTACGTGGGAGAGGTTCAACGAGATGTTTTTTTGAGATATATTTCCCGACTACCTCGCAGAACCAATTGGAGGTTCAGTTTCTGGAATTGAAGCAGGGGAATATGTTTGTACCAGATTATGCGGCTAGATTCAACGAGTTGGCAAGGATCGCCATATATCAAGTATACATGGACGAGAGAAAAGCAAGAAGGTTCGAACAAGGACTGAAGCTGTGGTTGTATAGTAAGGTGTCGATGTTTCAGTTGAAGACATTCGCTGGGGTACTAGAGAAAGCCATACTCGCTAAAGGTGGAAGCGATGCGGTAACCAAATACAATCAGAATCAGAAGAAGAAGAAGAATGAAAGTGAAGGAAATAACAAGGCTAGTGGAAGTAATTCGGGAGGAGGTAATAATAATCAGAGGAGAAGGTGGTCTGATAACACATCAACCAAAAACCAGTAAGGAGATCAGAAGAAAAGAATTGAAGCATGCCCGACCTGCGGGAAAGCTCATTTGGGAGTGTGTATGAAGGGTAAACGTGTGTGCTACAATTGTGGTCAGGAAGGCCACATAGCACCTAACTGTCCTAACCCAAAGAAGGGTGCAAGCTTCACTTGTGGCTCAAAGGATCATTTGGCAAGAGACTGTCCTAAGAAAGGATCTGGAGGGACAGGATCAGGAGTAAATCGGGGAAATAGCAGTGGAAGCGCTCTGACCATCACAGGACTAACCGTAACCAATCAACCGACTAGACAGGACTTTCAATATGACGGTGCAGGATGCAGTGCAGTTGCGGGATGTGGTGTCAGGTATCATTCCGATCAATAGAGTTAATGCTTACGTATTATTTGATTCAGGTGCTACTTGTTCATTTATATCCGATAACTTTGCTAAGAATTTAGAATTGCATAAGGATGAGTTAGAATACCCCATGAACATAGAAATCGCGAATAGAGAAATAATTCATGTTAAGTACGTGCATAAGAACTGTAGAGTGGATATTAAGGGTAATATCATGATCTCTATTCGACTTAGGAAATTTGACGTTATCTTGAGAATGGACTGGTTATTCAATTACGGGGAGGTAATTGATTGCCAAAAGAAGCGTATTAACCTTATGACTCCGTCAATGATTGTGTTTTATGGTAGCAAGTCGCCCAGACAAGCGAGTTGTCTGATGATGATGCAGGCCAGGAAGTTGTTATGACAAGGATGTGTAGGATATTTAGCTTACATAGTCGACAGTCGTAAAGAGAATCCGAAAGTAGAGGAGATACCAGTAGTGAGAGACTTCGCCGACGTATTTCCAAATGATTTGCCAGGACTTCCGCCAGATAGAGAGGTCGAATTTGTGATTGATTTGACTCCAGGAACGACTTCAATATCGAAGGCGCCGTACCGAATGGCGCCAGTAGAAATGAAAGAATTAATGGTACAACTACAAGAATTACTGGATAAGAAGTACATTCAACCTAGCGTATCGTCGTGGGGAGCGCCGGTGTTATTTGTAAAGAAGAAGGATGTGTTAATGCTGCTCTGCATTGACTATAAAGAACTGAATAAGATCACGATTAAGAATAGATATCCATTACCGAGGATCGATGATCTGTTTGATCAATTGAAGGGAGCGAAATATTTTTCCAAGATAGATTTGAGAAGTGGTTATCATCAACTAAAGGTGAGACGAGATGATGTACTGAAGACAGCGTTCAGAACACGATATGGTCACTACGAATTTTTAGCAATGTCGTTTGGTTTAACGAACGCTCCTGCAACATTTATGGGACTAATGAATGGTGTGTTCAAGCTGTATTTTGACAAGTTTGTAGTGGTATTTATAGATGATATTTTGGTATATTCGAAAACCAAGGAAGAACATGAAGAGCATTTGAGATTAACGTTGGAAGTGTTGAGAAGGGAGAAGTTATATGCCAAGTTTTCAAAATATGAATTTTGGATTGAAAGAGTGCAATTTCTTGGGCATGTGATCGATAGAGACGGAATTTCAGTAGATCCATCCAAAGTTGAAGCCGTGATTAACTGGGATCAGCCGAGGACGCCGTCGAAAGTATGAAGTTTTCTTGGATTGGCAGGATATTACAGAAGATTCATTCAAGATTTTTCCAAGATCGCAACTCCATTAACGAATTTGACTCGAAAAGCTATGAAGTTTGCTTGGACGGAGAAGTGTGAGGAAAGCTTTCAAGAATTGAAGAAGAGGTTGAGTACATCACCTGTGTTGTCTCTTCCGGATGATACAGGAAATTTTGTTGTTTATAGTGATGCGTCGCATAAAGGACTTGGTTGTGTGCTAATACAAAACGGCAGAGTCATTGCTTATACATCACGACAATTGAAAGACTACGAGAAGGGGTATCCGACCCACGATTTGGAGTTAGCTGCAACGATTTTTGCTTTGAAAATCTGGAGTCACTATCTCTACGGGGAGAAGTGTGAAATATATACAGACCATAAGAGTCTGAAATATATTTTTACATAGAAAGAATTGAATATGCGCCAAAGAAGGTGGTTGGAATTAATTAAGGACTACGATTGTGAGATTTTATACCATCCGGGTAAGGCAAACGTGGTTGCCGACGCCTTAAGTAGAAACGGCCGGGAGAAGTCGATGATGTTGACCGCTCAGAAGGAATTAATTTCAGCAATGGAGAAGTTGGAGTTAGAAGTGAATTATCCTATGGAAATAGATGAGAAACTATTTCAGATGCAATCTGGTACAACCCTACTGGATAAAGTTAAGGATGCTCAACTTCAGGACGGTGAATGTAAAATGGTAATAAGGAAGATATCTGAAGGAATAGAATCGAGATTTAAGATGGACAAGGAAGGAATACTGAGATTTGAGGGTAGAATTTGGGTATCGCCAGTACCAGAGATTAAGGATGACATTTTGAGCGAGGCTTATACCTCATGATATTCGATTCACCCTGGTAGTACCAAGATGTACCAAGATCTTCGACAACATTTCTGGTGGCCTAATCTGAAACGAGATATTGCAGAGTGTGTTGCCAAGTGTCTAACCTGTCAAAAAATGAAAGCAGAACATCAGAGACCAAGTGGGTTGCTACAACCGCTAGAGATCCCAGAATAGAAATGGGAACATATTACAATGGACTTCGTGGTTGGCCTTCCGACGACTCAAAAAGGCTATGACGCAGTATGGGTTATCGTTAACCAACTGACGAAATCCGCACACTTCCTTCCAATCAAAATTAGATTCAACTTAGATCAGTTAGCGAGGTTGTATGTGAAAGAGATAGTTTCGCGACACGGAGTTCCGGTGTCAATTATTTTCGATAGGGATCTGCGCTTTACATTGAACTTCTAGAAACGTCTACAGGAATGCATGGGTATGCAGCTGAGGATGAGTACAGCATACCACCCTCAAATAGATGGACAGAGTGAGAGAACGATTCAGACATTAGAAGCTATGCTAAGAGCCTGTGTGATGGACTTTAAAGGATATTGGGACGATCACCTACTGCTTTTAGAGTTCGGCTACAACAATAGTTACCACGCTAGTATTGGCATGCCGCCTTATGAAGCGTTATACTGTAGAAAGTGCAGAACTCTGTTTTATTAGGATGAAGTTGGCGAAAGACAATTACTAGGCCAAGAATTAGTACAGCAGACAGTAGAAATAGTCAAAGTGATCCAAAAAAGACTGGTAGCAGCTCAAGATAGGCGGAAGAAATATGTTGATCCACATCTTAAAAATATCGAGTTTCAATCGGGTAGTTATGTATTTTTGAAGGTCTCTCCCTGGAAAGGAAAGATCAGGTTTGGAAAGAAAGGGAAATTAAGCTCAAGATTCATTGGACCATTTAAAGTACTGCGAAGAATCGGAGAAGTTGCATATGAAGTAGCCCTACCTCCATCACTCGAGAATGTCCACAACGACTTCCACGTTTCTGTATTACGGCCCTATAAACCCGATTACAAGCATGTAATTGAATACGAACCCTTACATTTTGAAAAAGACTTATCTTACGAAGAAATTTCTATTCAAATTGTCAACAAAAAGAACAAGTTCTCAGAAATAAAGTAATACCTTATGTTAACGTAATTTATAGGAACCACAATGTTGAAGAAGCTACGTGGGAACTCGAAGAGAATATGATGAAGAATTACCCTCATTTATTTACTTAATTGTGTGTAAGCGGTTCTGGGGACAGAATCTTTGTAAGTGGGGAGAATGTAACGAGTCGAAGTAATTGAGTCGTGATTCTGGGGACAAAATCCTTTTAAGGGGGGAAAGATGTGACAAGCAAAATTTTGTAAATTAACTTTAATATTTATTGGATTGAATAAATATTTTTTCGATGAATTAATTATTAGATTAAATAATTAATTGATGAAGTTGTGTTAGATTAATTTAACTATATGTGTCATATTTATTAAATTAATGTGGAGAGTTATTATTATTCGAAGTATGTAATTATGTGAGCTTATTGAATTAAAAAGGAATGTTTATTGAGCCTAATGTTATTTTAATTAATTTAATAATTAATTAGATATTTAATAATTTGACATTATTAATGAATGAGAAATTTAATTATACGACTATGTGAATTTAATGAGAAATTATTTTATTTTATTTAAAATGAATTAAACTATATATTTGATTTATTTTATAAAGAGTGTGACATTTTTCAAACTATATTATAAAGGTTTTATTAAATTAATTTGATATAAGCCTTAAAGGCTAGCCAAATGAGGCCTTAAGAGGAGTTGCGGGCAGTTAAACCACGTATGGAGTAACTGACATCAACTCTGCGCTTAAAGGCTCAGTTGGAATTATTCTACGTATTCTTCATTTTAGAGTAAATTGAGAGTCAGAAAGAATTCAGAGAGTTGTTAAGTGAATTGTGGTTGAAGAAGAGTTGAGAAAGAATTCATCTCCTGCGAATTTACATTCTACGCTCTGGGTAATTCCTTTAAACCCAATTTTTATTTACGTTGCTTAAGTTTTCATGAAAATGGATTTCAAGTTTTTTGTAAAGACTCTATAAATTGTTAAGAGTAAGGATTATGTGTCTATATGAGATAAGATGTGGTTTTAATGTGTCTTTCCTATGTATTGGATGGTTCCATATCATCAGTTTCATGAAAAATTATACAATATACGATTACAGAGTATGTTATATGGCCATATGGCCCTTATTCACAAAACTTAATACGTCAACCATATATTATCCCTAAATTTTACACTTGTATATAATTATGCATGTTAGAACGAAGTAAACAAAACTTGAATGGATGGATTTGGTGTTATAACGAATCCGTGGTATTGAATTTTATGATTTATGTTCAAAACCTTCAAGAACATCAAGAATAGTGATATTAAATGTGTTTATTTTTGTAAATTATGTGTTTTAACATGTTAAAATCATGCTTGAAGGGTTAAGTAGTGATATTATGTGTATTATAATGTTTGTGTAGGTCTAAATTTATGCAAAAATAAGTTGATTGGAAATTTTTGGCCATGTTCTGCAATTTTTGCGAATTACAGAACTGAAACTGGAGTCTCGCGTCGCGGCGCCAACTCCATGATTTAAGACCCGCACCGCAGCGCCAAGAGTCCAACTGCAGCGCCGACACACCGCAACGCCAAGAGTAAGCCTATCAGTGGCGCCGCAGCGCCACTTAGCAGAATGGTCCAGAAATGAGTTTTTAAAATGTTTAAGTCTAGCAATGGGCTGGTAACTTAACCTAATGAGCGTAAAAACTTGTTAGACATATAATGAGGTGTTAAAATAAATTTTTAACACGTCCATAACACAATTACGTGTGAATTGAACGATTGAATACAGAGTTAGCTTATTATTTGTGAAGTCTTAATTTTGACAATAAGTGTAGTAATTGACTAAGTATAATCATGAATTCGAGTTAGACAAAAGAATAAACATATGATGATTAATTACATTATAATTGACTGGTATTATGATTGTAAATGATATGTAGGATTTAAATCAAAGAACGAGTTTAATTAAAGTGTAATCTACGCACGAGGTAAGTTTCCTAACTCTACTTGTTATCGTTATATAAGTGTGAATTCACCTTTCTACATTGACCAAGTTCTCATTATTATTGATCAAGTCTGTTTTGTTATATTAAAGCCTATTAATCTTTCAAGCATGATGTTATCATACAATACTTATTCTATTTATACCTTTTGAGATTTTATTCAAGTTAAATATTCAGTTACTGTTAAACCTTATTAGACTAGCGAACCCTTAATGATTCGACTAGTCCATAGTTGATGAGCATTCTAAATTTCAGAACCCTTGATGAATTATCCAAACCAAACTTCCTTTTGGTGCAGACTTAAATGTCAAACTGAGATGAACAACTATGTATAGGGGATTACTTATGCGTTAGCGTTAAGATATTGTGCACAGTATGGTACTAAGGGCTGATCCCCCTAAGTACGAGAAGAAGAGTACATAGTCTTATGACTGTTAAAGGTTTCAAGTACAACCCTTGATAACCTAGGACATAGTTCAAGGTCTTATGACCCTCATAAATCTTTTAAATTCTTGTTATTCATTCTTAATTCAAAAGTTGAGCTTTTATTTCAGAAGTCCTTGATTAACTCGCATGTTATTATATATTGTTATTTCAGTTTTATACTTGTGGGAAATCGTGCTCACTCTTGTGTAATAATAACATTACAGTTTAGAACGAAAGATTAGACGAGTCTTCCACTAGTAAAGGTAAGGGAAAGGTTAACAAATGAAGAAGACTTGTTGTTATTAATTGTATTCAGACTTGATGTTGTTTAAGACTTATTATTTGTTTGTCTATGTTTTTGCATAGATGTTTAAGGTTAGTATGACCTGGGATTGTATTTATTATTCAGATGTTTTAATCCCATAAGGGGAGGATTTATTTCTATCTATTGTATGGTTTGCATTTATTATGGGTAGATAGATATATGATGTAGTATAGTGAACACCAAATCATATGGGAATGAAAGTACCCGGATTTGGGGGTGTACCCTTAGAAACCTACTTTCCCGATGAAGGGGTAATGACAATTCAGCCACACCATCAGTACGATACACGTCAAACATGGAACATGTATTTTGATGGAGTTATTAATATGGAAGGTTTTGGAGCTGGAGCAGTTCTAGTATCCGGTACGGGGGAGCAGTATCCCGTCGCCGTCAAATTGCAGTTTGTTAGCACTAACAACACATCTGAGTATGAAGGCTGTATTATGGGACTAAAACTTTCCCGTTAAATGGGCATCATGCGGTTAACTATCTTTGGTGATTTAGAGTTGGTAGTCAAACAATCCACGGGAATCTATTAAACCCGCTACATTTGCTGCCTTACCATCCGCAAGTTTTACTGATGGCTTTGAAGTTCGAAGAAATCTCCTTTCTACACATTCCTCGTAATAGGAATGACTTCGCAGACGCATTAGCAACTTTGGCCTCCTTGATTCACATACCTAACAAGGAACACATGTCAAGCGTCACATTAGCCTTGTAAAAGGCATTAACCTATGGGAACTATGTTGGAGAAGTATCGGATGAGCTACCTCCCATCCAACAACCTTGGTATCAGCATATCAAGGACTAATTACGAGATGGATCTACACCCGCTGAGGCGAGCCTGACTGAGAAAAGGCGGATTCATCGACTAGCTATGAAATTTTACATGAGCAGAGATGCACTCTACAAGAGAGTTGAAGGATTAGGTCTCCTCAGATGCCTAAATAACGATCAAGCTCAGAGACTCATAGATGAGGTCCATGGTGGAGTATGTGGCCCACAAATGAGCGGCCCTTTACTTATAAAGAAGATCCTCAGAACAAGACATTATTTGCTTTCTCTCAAGATTGACTGCAATGACCACGTCAAGAGATGTTATCAGTGCCAAATTAATGGGAATGCTATCCACGCCCCTCCACATGAGCTCCAAAATATGAGTTCACCTTGGCCCTTCTGTAAGAACCCGAATTTTTAGAAATTATTAAAATAAGAATTTAGTAAATAAAATTTTTAAAGCATGAGATGAGTTCGAACAACAATAAATGTGTTACGAGGTATGTAGTACTGTGTTACATATGGTAATATGACCTATGTAATAAGTGATGTTGTGTTTAATAAATATATATCATTATTATATATTTGTTAGAAATTGTAGAGATGAATTAGTAAGAAGATGGATAAGATTTATTTGTCGGTATTAAATAATTTATGTGAAATTATTTTATCATAGTAAGTTGGTGACATTAAATATTTTGATAATCACCAATTTCTTGAGTATTTGTAAGAGTAAGTATCAAGTCTAAGGCAGTGCAACTGTACCCTTTAATGGTTGATGTATAGCTAAGTTAAACGATTCCTTTAGAGAGCGGAGGTATATACGAATTAGTAACCGATCTAACTCATTGTGAAAATAGTATAGACGAGACGAAAACTAATTTGTTGGTTGTTTATGGGAAACTACTCAGTGTACTATATTGAATACTATTAAAGACTCGATGTGTGCTAGGATTGGACTTGTGTATATGTACGTTGATGACGATAGAAGAAAACCAATATATATATATATATATATATATATATATATATATATATATATATATATATATATATATATATATATATATATATTGGTTAGAGATTTATGTATTAGATTAATAATTGAGATGTTAATGTAAAGATTGAGAAAGTTGTCTTGGGATGATTGAATAATTATATGTATAGTGTATAATTTAAATAATAGAGTAAATATTAATTATTCTAAGTGTAATGTATGTAATTATTTAAGTAAGCTAAATAAATTAGCATTCTGATAAAGTGTGACCTAAACTTTATATTAATGTGAAATTGGAGAAAAGCCAAACGTGACCTAGACCCTAATATTTTATTAAAGAAATAATGAGCTTGAGTTAAATATAACTCCAGTAAATGAGATAGATGAGCCTTGTATGGCCTAAATATTAAAGTTAAGCCAGACTGAAGATTTAACTGAAATTATTAAAAGAAAATTAATGATTAATAATTATCACTATAATATTTTTGGGTGATATGAATTAATGGGTTGAAAGTACCCAACTGAATAATTTTTAGCTCAATTAAAATATTAATAGTATTAATATGCGTAATATGGGAAATACGGACAGTAGTGATATATAATGGCTTAAGAATACATGAAGTGTGACATTTAATGGGGACTAACGTTATAAGGCATCAAGTGGTACAGTGAAATCATATGTAGTTGTAATACAGAAATAATTAAATAGCTGTGTATTCTAGAAACTGGGTAAGAGATTAAATATTTGAATAAACATTAATATTAAATAAGGTTTTAATGTAGAGGTCCCAAATTCGGGTACTTGAAATCCGAACTCGGTGCCTCATACCATTTCTATGAGCGGAATAATACTAATAATAATAACAATAATACAAAGATTAAACTTAATTTACATAATTATCATAGTCTAGTTCCCAAGTACGTAATATTTAATACATTTATTACATAGCATGATAGTTAATATATATCATTGTCCTAATAATATCAAACTATTACATAGAATACCACAAATCTTATTTTGATTGCTTTCCTTTTCCTTTGTTTCTGTACGATCCTTCTGGTTGTTCACACTTAGCTGAAAATATTTAAATTAAGCAAGGATGAGCATTTGAGTGTCCAATAAGTAATAGCAATTATATATATATATATATATATATATATATATATATATATATATATATATATAAGCTGAAAGAATTTAAATATTTTTTTTATACTACCCTTCTACAACAAATTAATAGTTGTGAAGTAATCTGAACCGATAATAATAACATAACAACTCTCTATCAAATTTTTTGAAACTATGTAATTACTATAAATAGGGTTAAGGTGACATACTATGAATATTATTTTCAGTTTTCGAATAGGTTAAATAGAACTTCAACTGTAAACCGTCATAACTTACGGGCACGGGGGTGATCAGCCCGTTGTACCCTGTATTGATCAATACTATATGCAAAAACGAGGGTATCGTTCACTCTGTCCACCTTGGGTGCATAAAAAGTTTTCCCGTGTACGGCATGTTCATACTTGTCGAAATTCCAAACCAAAGGTTTTATCTTGTTCAACAATAATCTATAATTCAACATATATATATATATATATATATATATATAGGTAATTTACAAAGGTGTATCAACATGTGATTAAATACAATGATTATCCAAGTGGGGACACTTGTATAACCATTTATAGAAATTAACGAACATAATATATATCTGAATTACCATATACTAACATGTTGATAATCAATGAGCGTATATAATATAGGGTTAATAATCTGTACAATAATAATATATTTTAGAAACATTCTTACTTATGTCCATTGCATAAAGAAAATACGAAGGTAAGATACTTGCCTGGTACGTTGCTTACAACTCGCAACTTAGTTTTATCTTTTAAATAACCACCTACTAGTAATAAGATCATTTTACTAATTAGAATAACATATCACAACACGTAACACTGCTTATTCCAGTCAACACATAACCTAATCACATTATCACATATGTTTAACAACCATTGAATCACAAATAAACACATATCTAATTAAATTATATAAGTTCAGATCAATTTCTGAAACATGTCGGTGTATCGACAGCTTTATCAGATAATTATCGTGTCTAAGACTCTATTCTGTAACTCAATATCTGCAAGTATCAGTCATATTATTCTTAAATGACTTATAACAATTTTTAAACATTTATTATAATTTATCGTGAATTTTCAAACACCGGAATCATTATTAAATGATTTAAATATTAAACAATTCTATTATCATTAATATTAAATTAATATTAAACTATTAATGAAACCATTACCAAAAATATTAAAGTTATTTATAATAACTTAAAATACTGTTAAAGTATTAATATTACCCTTAAATAATTTTTAAAACCATTAAAAATTATTTTTAAATAATTATCATTAATATTTAAATATTAATGTACTATTTATCAAAATATTAAAAGTCATTAATTATAACTTAAAATATTTTTAATTCATTTATATCCTTTTTAAATGATTTTTAAATTAATAAAATCATTTTTAAACTATTTATTTAATATAATTATTAAATAAATTTAATATCATTATTAATAAATTAATAATCATTAATATTATATCATAATATAATTTTAAATGATTTATCAAGTATTAAAATCATTTTTAACTAATTTATTTAATATTATAATTAAATAAATTAAATACCAATAATATTTCAAAAATATTAAATACTTATGAAATATACTTAAAATAATTAAAAACTAATTTCCAGAATTTAAAATAATTTTTAATAATTTATTTTGTATTTTCAATAATTAAAAACCAATTTTCTATAATTATTTAATAAAAATAATTAATTTTCAAAAATATATGTCACTAAAGGGCCCTATAGCAACGAAACTGTCGCTATAGGTGTTCTTGAGCTATTCTTGGCCAACCTAGAAATTCATGTCAATGAACGAGTGGGCAGGTTTGACCACGAATCAATTACTGTGTGTTGTGTTTCTAGGCATGTTCTTGATCAGATCGTGTAGTACTAGTGCATAACTACAAGATCCAACCATAAACATGATCATAAACTGCATAACTCAGGAGATCTGAGCCTTCAAAGGAACTATCAGACATGTTCATTTCTGGGTTACCCAGAAATGAAGAACAGATCGACTGTCCATTTTTGGGCTTCTATAACATGTTGTTCTTGTACTGTTTGCGTGAGCTAATGCATGCAGTATGTAACCAGAATGATAAGGTAAAAAGTTAACACATAAAACACATATTACAACAACATAATAAGCAGATCCATGTCGGTCAACGTTTGTTAGAAATCACGCACTTGGGTTTTCTAGGTTACCCAGAAAACTCAATCCGTGAACGTCTGACCAACTTTGACCAGCCACTGCGAGCAACAAGTTTGATGTTTTGGTGATATAAAAGAATGAATCTAAGGTTCATCTACCAGACTACAACATAGTTGCAACAACAAAAATAAAACAACTAACAATAGAAAGATCTGGGCCCATGAACTTGCTGTCAGAGCTTTATGGGCAAGTTCATGGCTGCCCAGATTTCAACTAGTCAATGTCGGTCAACGTGGTTTAACCACGAATATCTTGCAATCTAAAACTGATCTAGGCCTGATTCTTGATCCAGATCAAAGACCACATATCAGACTACAATATCCAACACTTAAAACACAAAAATCAAACACAGACAGAGATCAACAAGACCTAACATTCGTTGTCAGATGACACTTTAAAAAATTTCCAGATTTTATAAAATGTCAAATTCGAGCCTCTAGATGTTATGGATCTAACATCTAGCAACCCAGATCATCATTAGACACTACTAACAACGCATTTAACAAAAAAAAATCTAACATCTAACAACAGATTTATGGACAGAAATCATGGCTAGGGGTTATACCTTCTTTGATCAATTAATGATTCAAGGCTACTGAT
This sequence comes from Panax notoginseng, assembly GCA_016801055.1. Lineage (NCBI taxonomy): Eukaryota > Viridiplantae > Streptophyta > Magnoliopsida > Apiales > Araliaceae > Panax > Panax notoginseng. Next base: position 138,345,137 of record CM029018.1, read on the forward strand.
TTGGTTAGGGGATTTCGTGGGGCTAATCTTGGGGACTGGAAAGCTTATAAATTTCATGGGTTTGGGTTGAGAGAAAAGGTTTGAGTGTTTTGTGCAAAAAAATAAGCTAACAGGGGTCTTTTTCTCTCTCAATCTATATATAGTTGTCTTGGATGCATGTATGGCTGATGATTTGGCTGATATTTGTCAACTTAAGTCACATGGGGTTGTTGGTTTGGTGAACAACTTCACCAAATGTCAAAACCTATACACTAGCTTTAATAATGCATACAAGGGCAAAAATGTCAATTGGCTTGGAATTTTAAGGGCAATCTTGTAATCTCTGCAAACCTTTAGGGTTTGACCCTTAGGGTTTAACCCTAAGATTTAACACAAAATTTTAATTTCTAGAATTACAATTAGAGTTTTAAAATAAAAATAAAAATAATGTTAGCTTCTAATTTTTGCAAATTAGTGTTTCTTAATCGTGATTAATTTTCTAATTACATATACAGGAACATCAGGGTTTAAAATTAACTAATCATAACTAATCTTGCTAATTTAGTAATTAGGGTTTACAATTAGTAATTAAGTTTTATAATTACTAATTAGGTTACTAAATATAGAAATTAGGGTTTCTAGTTTAGTAATTTAGGGTTTTCATAATTAACAATTATAATTCTAATACTTGTTAATTAATCACCTTATCACAATCACAAACAATCTCGAACTCTAATTTGAGTTTCAAATTAGGGTTTCTCATTTCAGAAATTAGGGTTTTCGAAATATTAATTAAGGTTCCTAATTTTAGAATTAGGGTTTCTAGCTAATTAGGGTTTCCAAAATTAATAAGGGTTTTCTTAATTAACATAGAATCCTATATAACACAACATAAATCAAATAATACCGGTACTACACCGTCTTGAACGTGTATTAACTTTTGAACTAGGGTTGAACTAATTAATAATAGGGTTTTGAAAATATAAACCATAATTGACCAACCATCATCAATACGTACATACAGTACATATTTATAGCACTGAAAAATCAAAATATAATATTATTATATTATTATTCTCATTCCTTGATAAAAATTCAAAATTAGGGTTTGGATTCCATATCTGATTTATTCTTCCATATTTAACTTTAATAATTAAGGTAAAATAATTAACTTAATAATATGTACTAAAATTCATATAATAAAATAATTATTCTAAAAATCACTCCATATATTATTTAAATAATATATGATTATATTTTCATGGAAAATAATTAATTAAAACATTTCAGCTATAAAAGTAATTAGTATAAAAATATAATTTATAATAATCAATAATTCTAAAATAAAATTATTTGTAAACATTTATGTAATAAATATATTTTTATTTACCACATAAATACATATACACATTATCTTGTACACAAATCCTCATGTTGAAAATAAAATAAAAAAAATTTATATGCAAAATTTCTGATTTAGTAATATAGAAAATATCGGGTTGTTATATTTAATGTGGTTATGTGAGTAGTAGAAATAATTACGGAACTACTCAGACAATAATGCCTAACTACGTTGTGTTAATGCATGTATTTAATGTACATGGAGTATATGACGTGAGTACATTAATAATCCCTAACTTTACTTGGTGTGGTAGCATTAACACATTAAAATTTTATTTTGGGAATTAAAGGAACTAAACTAAGCTTCAGTTGCTGAGTTATAAGCTTGTCCCAAAATTAGTGTCACCCATTTATATATATATATATATATATATATATATATATATATATATATCAGACGCGTAAATAGGCCATTGACCTATCCTATTTCTTTGCGTAACAACCAAGATTGAACAGTAGCTATGAAGGTAGGTGCTCATTGCTATAAGGATGGTTGGGGAAGGAGTTGGTTACCAACTCTCCAACATCCAATGGCTTCTTCTTCCTCACCTTGGATTAATTCAATGTGCAAGACTATTAACTGTGTATTGAAACTTCCATAAATATAGCTCATTCTTTCTCATTTATGTTGGTTGAGTTTTCTGAGAAGTTGCTATAGAGAGATTCAGTAGAATTGGAGAGTTGAGAGCAATTGGAGGATTGGATAGCTATAGTTAGCCAATTCCAAGCATTCAAGAGGTAATAATTCTAACCTATATGTTCTTGAATTCCTAAGTTTTGCATTCCTTAGAAATGTCAAGAAATAGTCACTTTTGAGTCACAAATTTGATGTCTAAGTGTTGATGTAATTCATGAATTATTGTTAGATGTTGTTAATATAGTTCAATACGAAAACAACGGAAGTTAAACGAACCAAATTGGTTGAGAAACGAATTCGTAGTGAATGAATTAGCTAAACTTTGTCAACACATGAACATTCAACATGAACATGAGTTTTGGATTAATATTTGGGTTAGTTAATGTTTTTGAAGTATTATAATTATTCAGTAGATGAGTAGCTAAGAGTTTAACGAGTTCAACGAATCGAAAACCAACATTAAGGAAACTATAATCTGGGCAAGCCAAGCACGGGCGCTCTGCCCAGGGGCGCGGGGGTGCAGCTGCCCGCTGCCTTATGGTGCGGGTGCGCTGGTTTGGTGAAGGAATTGGGCGCGGCCGTGCCAAATGTCTGTTAAGTGTGACATTTTTGAACTATTTTGGTAAAACGGCCATAACTTTTTTATACAAACTCCGATTGAGGCAATTCAAGATGATCCGAAACGAGGAAGAATAGACCTACAACTTTTTTTCTTTAAGTTTTTCAATTTGAGGTCGTTAGAAGAGGTCAAAATAGTCATCTTTGTGACTATTACGTATTCAGAGGCGATCGGATGGCGTCGAACGAGCACATACGCAAGTATAGTACTCCCGACGATAGAATATGTTATTATAAGTGATAAAACATGAATATGCATGTTAATGGACATGTCATATGGCTAAGATTACTTTACTCATAATGGAATGCTTTAGCATGACTTAGTATGTGTTTAAAAAAAGAAACTTGAAGATTTCGAAAATAAATCTTGACGAACTTTAAGTCATTTGAGTTCTGACTTTGTAGTGAGCATATGGTAGAGTCATGTGAGCATAAAATATGATCTTGAGTTACCTCGTATAAGATAACTTGTATAGCTTGGATAATATGTGTTTTCAAAGAGAAATTCAAGTTTTGAAAACTAATAATCATGAGCATGGTGTCGCCTACATTTCGACCTTGTAAGTATGTGTAGAAATATGTACAAATGAATATGATATATGATTCGAAGTTGCCTTGCATGATTCGGTTGGCATGACATGGATTTGAAGAAAAGAAAACTTAGACGTTTTGAAACCAATATTCATGAGCACTGTGTTGTCTAAACTTCTAGGATGACATACTAGTAATTTTTGGGTCTTTAAACATGGCCTATAGGTGCAAACATGATAGGATGTGTATGCCTTCGAGCATGAATGATACGTGCACACAACTAGATAGACGTAATATGAACTATGCATGTCTTAAGATAAGTTTTCAAGTGATAAGACATGCTAGTCATATGAATACTCACAAGCATGTCTAATATGACTTATATGACTACCTTATATGTTTAAGAATCAAGCATGTTGGACTTTGTGGTTTCATAACCTTAAATGGCCTTAATTTGTTGAGATGTCCAACTTAGAACCATATTATGCAAGATGGGACATAGATTAAACTTGAAACATGCAAAAGGACCCTTAACATGTCAAAATATGCAATGTATATAAGGATGGGCAAACTAGGCCAAGCAAGTGTTTGCTCAGACCTGGTTTGAACTGGGAGCCGCGCGGCCGCGCGTCTTCTTAGTACAAATTAGGCGCGACCGTGCCATCCTGCAGTTATTAATAAGTTCTGTTTTTAATCTGAATTTCAAGGCATGCTTAAATGATTACTTTAATTTGCAATATATGACCAACATGCTATGTAATATGTAGGAAGCATGCTAGGTGATAGAGATGAATGATAATTAGGACATTCAATTGTTAAAGTCCAAAGGAATGTTTTCAAGATATAAAGCAACGATACGTTGTTTGAATTCGTGATCTGATTTGTGCTATGAAAATATATGATAGGTGATGTGGTATGGAATTACAACTAAGTTAAATGTTTATGTGTACGTTTTAACTTACCTATATGAGTTTTAAAGGTGTTGAACACCTAGTGAGTCAAGTGTATGGTAGCTATATATGAATGTTGATGTCATATACGAGTGGTTAAGGTATACCTAGACATACCTTGCTATTCTAAGAGTATGATGAGAAAGTGAAATGTAGGTTTTACAAACCTAGTTAGGAAACAATGTAACATTGTTCTTATATTAAAAGTGCATGAAATATGTTACTAATGGATGTGAATCCATGATTATATAACTGTGTAGGAATACACGCATTGCAGATAAGCTTTACGCAGTTAAGTCGTAGTTGATAAACTATGAATCAGGCAAGTCTTTCAAATCCTATTTGTTATATGAAATCTATAATTGTTAGTTAAGCTATATTATGCTATTAGAATGTTGATGTATATATATGAAATGCATATGAGATATATATGAAATGTGGAAGTTGATTTGATAATATGCTTGTGAAATAAATATCTATGTATGTTATGTGTGAAGTAATATGCAGAGTAAATATTAATTGATTATGAATGCATGAACGGAATATATGCTATTATATGTTATGTGCTACATGAAAACTGTTAGAATTGCTTGGCTATCGAGCTCACCCTTACGAATAACCACTTTTGCAGGTTAAGGACTCACAGTAAAGTTACGTGCTACTTGATTGATAAAGTTTAATCACATCAAAGGAGATTGATTTGTTTAATTAAATATATGTTCTTGAACCATGTTTAGGTTCTAGTAGATATACTTGATAGTAAATTACGATGTGTAATATATGTTGACTTCTAAAGTTGTACTAGGCGGTACATATAGGAATTTGAATCGAGATGCAAAGGTTTATACGAAAATAGAATGAAGTGAATCATAAAATAATTTGATTCAAGGATATGTAATTGATTCAAGTTAAGATATCAATAAAAGTTTTACTTTTCAAAGGAGATTGAAAAAGTTTAAATTATTCCGTATACTTATATAACATCGAATGTGATGTAATACAGGAATAGTAAATGACCAAGATTGGAAACTTATAAACGTTTAGGGTCATTGTACATATCCTGGTAATGGAAAGAATTTTTGTTCTAAATTGTAATAAGCAAAGTTATATTCATTAAGTTATGAATAAAATATATAAAAAGTTTGACGATAATAGTATCGTGGCAGACTGGATCCGAGGTTCGAAGGGACCTGGATTTGGGGGCGTCACACCTTCTCAATGTGGGGAATGGACGTGATCGGGCCCATCGAGCCTAAAGTCAGTAATGGACATCGCTTTATCTTCACCATGATCGACTACTTTACCAAGTAGGTAGAAGCAGCCTTCTTCCCTAGGGTTACCAAATAAATCATCATTGCTTTCATCAGAAACAATGTCATTTGTCGATATGGGCAACCAGAGGTGATTGTATCAGACAATGCTAAGAACCTCAACAACAAAATGATGGAGGAGTTATGCAGTAAATTCCACATCAAACACCTTAACTCCATCATCTACCATCCAAAGATGAATGGTGTTGTTGAAGCGGCTAACAAAAACATCAAGAAGATCATGCAAAAGATATCCGCCAACCACAAAGGATGGCATGACCTATTACCTCTTACTCTGTTAGCCTACAGAACGTCAATGTGCACTTCAACTGGGGCAACCCCCTATGCATTAACCTATGGGATGGAAGCAGTACTTCCCATAGAAGTAGAAATGGAGTCCCTCAGAGTGTTGATAGACGCTCAGTTGGATGAAGACCAATGGATACAAGACATGTATCACCAATTGTCTCTAATATATGAAAGGTGAACCGCGACTATCTTCTATGGTCAGTTATATCCACAAAGGATCGCCAGATCCTACGACAGAAAAGTCCGGCTACGGCAGTTTAAACAACATGATTTGGTTTTGAAGAAGATCATCGACAACCAAAATTAGTCTAAGGGAAAATTCGCTCCTAATTGAGAAGGCACGTTTATTGTCAAGGAGGTATTGATAGGAGGTGCGCTCAGATTGCAGGAAATGGATGGTGATGAATTTCCGCAACTCATCAACTCAGACACCGTGAAACGGTACTATGTCTGAAGTTACCATCAAACAAATATCCTGGTATTGGATCATCAGATCGCCAGTCTGTTCGGTTCTTTAACCCTTTACCACATACAACTTTTTTTCACACTTTGCCCCTCAGGGAAACATACTCTTTAAGCCAGCAGCCTGGCTTCACTACGCTCTTACAACTTTGGTCATCCCACTAGGGATTGAACCTCTCGCATTTACTGTTTGTCCCCCCAAACATGGGATCAAACTTTTCACACCTGCAGTTTATCCTCAACCGAGGATCAAACTTTCTCTTCCCCGCAGTTTATCTTGCACATGAGATTAATCTTTCTTTCCTGCAGTTTACCCTGCACATGGGATCACACTTTTTAACTTGTCCTAAGGGGTGAACTACGTCGACCTGATCTCCTTGATACACGGGAGTACGTAGGCAACCATATGTTATATGGCCCAGTCGCAATAAAACAAAAACAACAAAACACTTCTACACCCTCTTCCTTATAAAAACAAAAATAACAAAATATTCCTACACCTTTTTCTACCATAAACAACGTTAAACCTCTTACACCAGGTTCGAACTACGCAGAACTGATCTCCTATTCAACAAGAGTACGTAGGCAGCCATTCATGGTTTGGTCTAACCCCCTACCAAAACACAAATACTTGTCAACGGTACTGGGATCAAACTTCATTCCATCACATTTCATTGGCTTTAGACCAAAGGGATGGAATTACCTGAACTCCTCCTAAATAGGAGATTCGGCGACCATCTAAGCTGCAGTTGTACCTCAAAGAGCAACACCAATCCATAAGAGATGGAATTAACTAGGCTCCTTTTAAATAGAAGTAATGGCGACCATCTGTGGTACGGTCAATCTCAGAGAGGAAAGCCACACTCCTCTCCACATTTCCATACAAAAACTAGTCCCAAGACACCAAAGATGGTAGGGATAGACACAAATCCATGATCCATTCTGAACTATCCAGAGACAATTCAATGTCCATCCAACAAGGAGGAGGTCAGAATATATCAAGATCACAAGCCCTGAAGAAGAAGGCAAATATCAAGCGAGTATTTAAGCATATCTAAAAGGGAAGTGATCAAAAATATATATTTCCCTACTATATATAATATTGTTTGATATACACAATGTAAATTGTGCATGACAAAATGGCTAAGCTAGTATGTGCAGAAAAATATAAGGCTATCTACAGATCGGTATGCATACGAGCTAGCAGATCTAGCATGACATCTCTCGCAAGAGAATGAGGTAATGTTGTGGTCTCCTGTACAAGGATATCCACACGAGTCAGCAAGTCCGAGGCCATCTACATGGTGACGCAATGTTCATCGATATATGCACTCATCTCGGCAAGCATGCTAGTGGTAAGCGACCTCACTGTAGTACTATCTGTGACGGCTACATCCCGGACAGATATGGCTCAATCCCGCTCAACTTTCACAGCATCTTTGGCTGATCTGGCCTCATCCCGCTCAACAATCGCGACATCTCTATGAGCTAATGCCTCGTCCCTCTCTAACAGAGCTGCGTCTCTCCCATCAAGAGCTGTCAACATCAGGGCTCTAGCATGATATCTCTCAAAGGTCATAAGATGTAGACTCTGCTCAAAGTACTGTGCTGAATGTTGAATCACGATAGTGTTAGTACTGGGAGAATCTAAGAGAGTTACTGGTAACCCAGTAAATGCCTCTTCCTCAGTGTGAGAATCAATGTCCTCCATGGGCTCTCCACCATCTAAAGCAATGCTCGGCACTGGTGAAATCCCCATAATACCGAGCATAGCTGTCCTCATAGCCAAATCTATCAATAAGAAAATGCTGGGATATCACGTGGCCAGATGTGATCTCATCCTGCACAGCTCTCCTCCTCAGCCCGGTGAGAGTCATAAACTGACGGCTCATGTCACCAATGGCCATATGCACGCAAGGTCTGTCAAGTGGTAGTATCGTCAAATGTGTATACTCCTCCAAAGTCAGAGTTAACTCCTGGGTCCCAAACCGGAAAACCTGTCTCTCCAGTACCTAGTGCTCCAACATACCCTCCATAAATCCTGCAAGAACCTAAAACATCAAAAGGGTCACGGTATGCTGCAACAGCTGATCTATGGTCACCCTATCTGAGGTTGACATATTATCATACCAATATCTCAGACGGGATGCAACCAATAATGGCGGGGTGTGATCTATGCGGCTGACTGTCGAAGAAGACATCTGTGTGGGCCGTGTCATAATACCATCCAGGGGTCAATGCTGAATATCTCTGGACATACATACATATGTATAACATGATTCATGCATAACAGATAATAAATAGCAATATGATATAGGGAATGAAAAACTGTACATACATTCCTAAGTATATCATCATCTATATACATCATCTCTGTACAGCTAAAAATACAGGGAAATGAGGCATAGACGCCCTACTACTAATAGAGGCCTATCAAAAGATATAGCAAGAATGAGGCACAACCACCAAATAGCTAACAAAGGCCTATCAAAAGAGATAACGAGAATACACATTAGAAGAAGACAATGGTGTCAATATCTACATCATCAATCTTGTCCACCTGATGTAACTCCTCCTGAGTCACTGGATCTCTATGAACAGGGATGTCAGGCCTATACAAAGGAGGATCTGCACCGGTAAAGCCAAATGGGTCATCTGAGGGGCCAGCTCCTACGTTGAAAGAATCAAACGAATCTGCCTCTGCCGGATCTCTGCCCAAATACTGGATAAAGAAATGTGCACGGTCCAATCACTGGGTTAAGATGTCAATCTATGTCACATGAGTCAAATATCGGACATAGGCTAGCCAATCCATCATCATCACGGATCTTGGAACCATATCCCATATGAACTGAGTGGCGCGGGTCTGGGCTCCAATGGTACGAGGGATCCACCCATGCTGGAATACATCCTGAGTGCAAGGACCCTCTGACAATGCAAAATCGTCAACACCCAACAATGGGAAATCAATGATGGGTGACTGCGACACAGGCCAATAATGCCTGACAGGAGGCAAGATCGGTATATGGATCTCTCCAGTGGTGCTCCTAATAGCACGCACTCCTAAATAGAGCTCCCATCCTCCATCTGTGAAGAGAGGAATCCTACGGGTGGAAATCACGTACTCGACACTAGTCGGGTACCCATCCTCAAATCCAATGGCTAAATGATCACCAGAATATGGAATCTATATGATGACATCCGCTGTCAACAACTCTAACTGTAGGCGACAATGAGTGAAACCCTCAGCTACGGGGACCTCCGCCAGTATGGAATGATGCCATCGCCGTCCTCGTAGGTAGGTATCCAATCCTAATATACTCACAGGACATAAACATGGGAGCTTCTCAGAGGCCCAAAACTGCCAACACAAAGGTAAACATCTATTGTCAGTTAACACTCTTAACTTGTACATGGTAAATGACAAGAGAAATACTTACCAGCAGAAATTGGTAAAATTCTAACCAAGCCTCGGTCAAGCCTTGCGAGCGCATGCACATGCCCTTGAGGAAATAGGAAAATGTATAGGATCGGCAATCATACTTTCCAATACGGTCCACATATCGCGTGGCGCTGATCAAAGCAAACGACACCATAGAAGAGTTATTTGCTATGAAGTAGCCCCTAATGATCATTAGGAACAATCGTTGAAGAATGCAATCCCTAACTCTGACATCAGTTGGTATGGGCTCACTCAATAGCCCACTCATAGCATCTACTCACAAAGGACCCGTATGGACAGTCCTGCCCTTGAGCACCTCCGTCGGAACTCCTAATAAGGATCTGACGGTAGTAGGGGTAATATCCACCGTGCAAGGCACTGACGCCCCTCCAAACTCTATACCTATGATAAACCACAAATCCATTGGTGTCATCATCACCTCATAGTCCAGTAAATAGAGAGACTGAGTCTGGTGAAACCAGCGCTCAGACAATGCCTGAGGTAACCCCAGGGACAACGGTGGGGAATGATGGAAAAGAATGCTCCAAATCCCTAATCATGCATAATCGCTCTATAGTCAGGATGCAGAGCCTGGTACATGGAGTGAATGTTGAACCAGTTTCCTCAAGGCTGTGTAAAGTCGGGAACCTTCAAAATATAGATCGACATCAGAATCCTTTACTCCTCATCAATAAGAAAGAAGGAAGATTAAGATTTAAACTTTATACCTCGTTGGCGTGCAAATACATCGAGGGATGTCTACTAAAGTCACCCAAAAGCTCTGGGTTTACCACATGAATATTCAGGAGGTCCCTACGAGGAACATGCACAGTAGGAGCGAGGCTCGCAACCAGAATATCCTCTTCATCGTCCTCGACGTCTGGTACATCAACCCAGAATGGACGTATCATCGCCTCCACCAACCGACGAGATTGTCTAATGGAACGAGGTCGAGGCACTTCAGAAGCCCTCCTCCGTACACCAGAAGTGGTCCTGCGGGAACTACTCGGCTGATCCGGATCAATAATATATGGACAACAAGCCTCCAAATTACCTCAGAAGGGGTGCACCTGTGTCACCCCTATGTGGGGCCCACCCCTCAGTCTCAGTCCAGTTCGAGTTGCAAAGGAGTTCTCACAAGCTAAAAAGGCCAAATCAGGGATAAAATGGCTACGCGATTGAGCAAAATAGCCTGAAATCCTGGTTTTTTTGGGCCTGACTTTGGTTTTCATATCATACATTGGTATTCGCTTGAACACAGGGTATACTATACTGATGATCCCAGTATTTGCATATCATATTCGACAATACCGTACAGAGGTCCAATGCTATCAATTCAGGGTCGTCCCCCTAAACCTTTCAAAATAGATCCCCGGCGTGGGTTACAACGCATGGTAATCTGTCCACAAACAGATCCCCTACAGGGGTTACAACGCATATTCTGCTGATACACACATCAGTGATGATCTAACAGATCCCCGACGGGGGTTACAACACATATTCTGTTGATACACACATCAGCGATGATCCAAAAGATCCCCGACGGGGGTTATAATGCATACTTTCCATTGATGCACATGTCAACGAAGGTCAAGCAACCTTGATGTCAGTTCAGCCGTTGGTAGGTCAACCCAACGTCGCATCGAAAACCATCTGATGAGTTTATCAGATGATGCACACATCAACAAAGGTCAAGCAACCTTGACATTCATTCCAAGTAGGGAGTTCATCCATTCATATACACGTCAAAAGAGGATCAAATGGATCCTCGGCGGGGGTTACAACGCGTGGTCAACCATTAGTTCACACGTCAACGAAGGTCAAGCGGCCCTGACAACACATACTGTTGGCAGTAAATCAAACAAAATATTGATATGTCCTGGCGATACAAACTAGGGAGGATCAACATCATCGAGGAGGATCGATGATGGAATATGTTATACACACCCTCAAACAGACAAAGTTTTATCCCCACATATCTCTTGTACATGAGAGACACATCTTTGGAGTAAAGTCTGTATCCTGGATTAATTACTTTGGTGATAGCCCCAACGTCAACATCCTAATAGGTTTGGATCATACATCCAAGCTTGTCGTCATTACCATCACCGGTAGAAGCAACGGGGAGCCAGCAATCATCCCCAACATGTGGAAAATCAATCCATATGCATCATCCATATGCATCATACATTTGCATCATTTTGCTCCATATAGCATCATGTTTATCTTATTGCATTTTAAGTGTCTAAGATTCTTTATCCTATACATGCCATTGCATTGCATGAATATGATAAAGAGAGGTATCTGTAGACACTCAAAATTTTCTACACACCTATTACTGACATTGTAGGTTTACAGATTTATCTTTCAAAGATAACCCTAGAAGACAGCTCACATCCAGTCCAGATACTACCAGAAGTTCAGTCTCAACCCTGGAACACACACCGGGAGTAACAGTTCTAACCTCGGCGATAACCCCGAGGCCTGCAGTTTCAATACCAAAAATTTCACCGAAGAAGACTGATTCATCCTGGAGATAACCCCGAGATATTCAGTCTTAGTCCCAATAATGGGAATAACAGATTCCAACCATGGAGATAACCCCAAGGAAGGTAGTTACAGTTCCAGAGATAACCCCGTAAATGCTTGTTTCAAATGTATGCAATCAGCTTCAACCTCAGTGCTTATACCGAGGCACTCAGTACAAGACCTGGTAATAACACTAGGAAGACAGGCACACCTCATAAATGATATTGAGAACCTTCAACACTTGCAGTAGTCCAATCTCACAGATAACCCTGAGCAACGTCTGCTTTATCAGCCCAAATTGGAGATAACCCTAGTAAGGGGTAAAGTCGTCATCTTGACACCTTGACACCACATCACGTCGTCTCAACATTAAAGACATACATTTCTACATAGCAATGCCCCACAAGAGCCAAGGAAAACCAATCCTAAGTGACTATTATGTAGGGTAACAGATAGAATTTGAAGCTTGAAGACCGGAGGGCATCATCCCATCTTCCTGACTTTGTACACCCTCTAATCCTATGTTAGTGCGTAACTCTCAACAACGACGGTCTGAAATAGGTCTTACATACCTCAGTCGGATGCCCGGATTATAATTCTAAAAGTTCGAGCGGACATCACGTTGCATGCTTGCACGTACTTCAAGACGACGGGACCCGCGGAGCCCGGGGCACCCCGAGCAGCTGCAGGTACACCTGCGGCTACCCCCTTTATAAATAGAGGGCTTGGGGTGGCCATTTAACAAAAGAAAAAGGTGAGGAAGCCCTATCCAATTTGCTCTGTACACACCCTAAATTGAGAGCTTTCTCATTTTAAACACTTGTAAGATCATATATAGCTACTTTTTACCGGCGGGAGCCGAGTGTTTATCCATTTCAAGTTATTGAAGTCTTCTTTGGCAGTCCACTGTAATCCTTCTTATACACTTTAAAGCCTTTCTCTTCATCTCTGCACACACTATTCTTCACGTTAAGAGTCGTGTTGCGTGTATAGGCCCGGACTTCGGTCCGTGGTTTCATTTCAGTTTGTATATATATACTTATATGTATATATATTTTCATATATGGACTAACATTATCGAGTTATGCCTCGATTGAGCCTAGACTTATGTCTGGAGCGTTTAATGGCTTTCGTGTATATATATATATATATATATATATATATATATAAATTGTGTGTCGAACTATGTTCGATGAGCCTAGACACGTCTAGGCTCATCGAACATAGTTCGACACACAATACGTCTAGGCTCATCGAACATAGTTCGACACACAATTTATATATATATATAATATATATATATATATATATATATATATATATATATATATATATATATATATATATATATATATATACGAAAGCACTTACATCCTGGGTGTCGAACTTTGTACGATGAGCCTAGATTTTACATCCGGTGAGTTTACTGCTTTAATATATATATATATATATATATATATATATATATATATATATATATATATATATTAACGGTTGTTGGACTTTGTCCAATGAGCCTGGATTTTATATCCGACGCGTTTACACACTTATATATATATATATATATATATATATATATATATATATATATATTTACATTTCGTCCCTCCTGGAGTTTACTTCGTGGCGGTTGACCGTTTTTATAGCTTTTTGTACATTTCATCCCGCCTGGAGTTTCCTCAGTGGCGGTTGATCGATTTTACAGCTTTATTTATATTTTCGATCCCCCATGGAGATGCTTCGTGGTGGTCGATCATGTCTGTATATATATATTTACAGCTTTTATATATATATACCTGCTTCCTGCATTTATATCAATTGTGGCATTATGAAGCCTAGGAATCATGTGATCACAGATTCAGTCCACTGAATCTAGATTCGGTTCCCGTGATGGACCTTTTTCGCTGTAAGTATCTTGTAAATTTATTCCCGGTGTTCGGATTTTCTCTGATGGTTTCCATACCCATGAGGAGTTCGGCACTACTTTGTACATTATTTTGTCAAAGATGCTTCGCATCTCGAAAAATAAAAGCAATTAAGCTGAACATTAAATAAAATAGAAATATTAAAGGCCTCAATTACAATTGAGCATAGGGTTTAAAAAACCTCTTTTTACAAAACATCACTGCTATATCTTGTTAAAACTGAATTTTTATACAAATTCAAACCCTATGTATATAGGTGCGAATGAGGCATAGCACTACTTCCAAATAACAGCACATTGACCCACACACACACACACACATTCATATAATAGTTTCTTGAAAAGTGGCGGTCACCGTGGGAACACGGATGTCGGGGGGTGCCTAACACCTTCCCTCCGCATAAGCAAGTCTCGGGACCCTAATGAATCTCAGTTTTACAGACCCGTTTAGCAATGTCGCATCACTAGGTCAATGTGCCAACCTTTTCTCGGTTGTGTTGGTACAACCAGTTAAAATACCAACTGGCGATTCTTATAGTCCAATCGTCGACATTATACATGTCGGACCTTTTTCACTTATTTTTTCAAATAAATCTCACATAACATGTGAACACAAAAAAATAGGTAACGAAAAGGGACAAATAAAAATCCCGACATAGACATAAGGTTCTTAGCATTGTCTGATACAATTACCTCTGGTTGTCCATATCGATAAATGACATTGTTTCTGATGAAAGCAATGACGACTTCTTTGGTAACCCTGTGGAAGGAGGCTGCTTATACCCACTTGGTGAAGTAGTCGATCATGGTGAAGATAAAACGATGTCCATTATGGGCTTCGGGCTCGATGGGCCCAATCACATCCATTCCCCACATTGAGAAGGGCCAAGGCGAACTCATATTACCGAGCTCCTGTGGAGGGGCGTGGATAGCATTCCCATGAATTTGGCATTGATAACATCTCATGACGTGGTCATTGCAGTCAACTTTGAGAGAGAGCCAGTAATGTCTCGTTCTGAGGATGTTCTTTACAAGTAGAGGGTCGCTCATGTGTGGGGCACAGACTCCACCATGGACCTCATCTATGAGTCTCTGAGCTTGGTCCTTATCCAGGCATCTGAGGAGACCTAGTCATGCATCTCTTTTGTAGAGTGCATCTCCGCTCAGGTAGAATTTCATAGCAAGTCGATGAATCTGCCTTTGCTCAGTCAGGCTCGCCTCAGCGGGTGTAGATCCATCTCGCAAGTATTCATTGATATGCTGATACCAAGGTTGTTGGACGGGAGGTAGCTCATCCGATACTTCTCAAACATAGTTCCCACAGGCTAGTGCCTTTTGCAGGGCCAATGTGACGCTTGGCATGTGTTCGTTGTCATGTATGTAAATCAAGGAGGCCAAAGTTGCTAGCGCGTCTACAAAGTCATTCCTGTTATGGGGAATGTGTAGAAAGCATATCTCTTCGAACTCCGAAGCCATCTATAAAACTTGCTGATGGTAAGACAACAAATGTAGCTCTTCGGTTTGATAGATTCTCGTAAATTGTTTGACTACCAACTCTGAATCCCCAAAGATAGTTAATCGCCTGATGCCCATTGAACAGGAAAGTTTTAGCCCCATGATACAACCTTCATACTCAACTGTGTTGTTGGTGCTGACAAACTGTAATTTGACGGCGACGGGATATTGCTCCCCCGTACTGGATACTAGAACTGCTCTAGCTCCAGAACCTTCCATATTAATAGGTCCATCAAAATACATGTTCCATGTTTGGCGTGTATCGTACTGATGGTGTTGCTAAATTACCATTACCCCTTCATCAGGGAAGTATGTTTCCAAGGGTTTGAAATTCCCTGAAGGTGCGGCGGCCAGTTGATCCGCGATTTCTTGACCTTTAATGGACTTCTGCGTCACGTAAACAATGTCAAATTGTTGCAGAACAACTGCCATCTGGACAGTCGATAATTCAGTATGGGCTTACTGAACACATATTTGAGAGGATCCATGTAAGACCCCAAATTATTAATAAATGAAATTTAATTTCCTCTATTTATTATTCTGAAATAGTAAGAGTTGATTTGATTAATGTGGTTAGTTATGGGTAAAATGTGCAAATATTTTAAATAAGCAAGTGGTTATAAAATATTCATTGTTGTCGGGGAATATTTGTTTGGTCGTGGAATATTCTTGTTGTCGGGGAATATTCGTACGACGGCGCAGCCTTGTGTGGGCCCCATAACAGAAAATGATTGGATGAATAAGTTGTTTATAAATAACGGCGTAGTTGTTACCGTTAATACTGTTGGAATACCCGGTGGTTAAAACACGGTAATACGCGTAGCACACGGTATTGCACTAATTATTGATTCTTACGTAAGAAGGCACTACTCAATAATTGTTACAGTAATTACTGTTCAATATTGTATTTTATTGATTCAATAATTGTTGCGTTGATATTTTATATTACTGTTGTTTCAATAATTGTCACTACGCAGTATTTTTCATTATCGGAGCAATAATTCATATTATCTGAATAATATTATTAGATAACATTATTGGCAATGTCTAGAAAGTTCTGTCTAAGGAGAGGTTTGGTCATCTAATTGCGCGCCAGTAAGGAGAAATCCTTATTGGAAAGCCCCCTCTTTCCTGGGAACTGCCTAGTTGCCAGTACTGTGGTTCTGTAATATTATTTGTGTATAATTAATTATTGATGTATATGATGAGAAAAATAGTGATTTTATGTGGATATAAATAGAGAAAAATTTTAATGTGACAATTGTTGAAAATTAATATTTTATCTTTTTCTGATAAAATAATTCATTTAAATATATTATTTTAATAATATATTGATGGTGGTATTTTTACAATGAATGTGGGATATATGAGTATATGAGGAGGAAGAGTATTTTTGTGGCATTAAATGATTAACACATGTTTTGTGTGTTGGTGGACATAATTCTTGACCGAAAATTTATTATTGACTGTAAAATTGCCCGTTTGTGAATTTCGGTCAATTTCTGTTTGGAATTTGGAAAAACTTTCTTCTGCAAAGTTGTAGAGAATTGAATTTCCTATAAAAACTCGCGAGATTTGAATTTTCTGAATAAAGGGCTATTTTTTTATGAATTATTGAAGTTCTGAAGTTCCGAAATAATTGATTTTTGGAAGTTTTAATTATTTTTATTAAGAAAAACGTTTTTGACATTTGAGTGGCACATGTTAATGGTGGAAATCAGCTGATGCGGTGTGCTAAGGAAATTAAGAAAATTATATTATTAATTTATTCGATTTTCTGCTTTGGTGTTCTAAGCATTTTCCTATAAATAGGGTGCTTAGGTTAGAATTGAAAATCACACCAGAAACACAAGTTTCTCTCTATTCCTCTCTCTATATCGAGCGTATTCTTGTGAGTATTTGATACTTTGAGTGTTGCTATACGGTGCAAGTTTCCTTCAGCACTATATCTAGTATTCCAGTCAGAAGTACCGTCTTTCCGAGGTAAGGGGTGTTATTTCTTCTTAAATGATATTATTTTCTTCAATATCATTATGCCGAAGTATTGATCTGAATTTTTATCAAATTTGAAACTTTTCATGTCGGGGTTACTATTCATGAGTTACTATTCATGAGTTACTATTCACGAGTTACTATTCACGAGTTACTATTCACCGAAAAATGAAATTTCCTTCTTTTCGTCCAAATATCTATTCTGGATACTAGCTTTGATTGTATCCATGTTTTGACCATTCTTGAATTTTACTTCACTATGATAAGGTATTTTGGACATGGATAAATTGAAATACGAATCCTTAATATTTGTTATTTTGCTTCACTGGATTCGTTTTCTTTAAAATACTTTTCATCATCCTCAGTCTTAAATGATGATATAACTGAATATCTTTGGCCTGTAGTGCAAAGATGAATAATTTCTGATGAATATCTTTGGCCCGTAGTGTAAAGATGAACAGGTGTTGAGGTGAACATGACCAACTGATGGATATCTTTGGCCTGCAGTGCAAAGATGACTATTTGATTCAAAATATTTATTGATTGTTGTTACAGGGATAAAATGTTGATGATGGACTTTTAAATTCATAGATAATCGTAGATTTCATTCTCTACGTAACTTCTCTATGAATTATTATTTTCCGCTGCGAATATTGAATTAAAACTTGTTGTCTATTGTATTCTATTAAATTTTTTCCTGTTGAAGACTAACGATAATTTGTTGTATATTATCTTAGTCATAATATTCTTTACTGGGCTAGTTGAGCTCACCCTTTTCCTTGTTGTTCCATTTTCTTCTCAGGAGGCGAGAATGTAACAGGTACTAGTCGGGGTATGGAATGAAGGTTCTAGGAAGTTGTTTTAGTAGTCCTCACCATTTTTTTTTGTAAAATATTGTTCCAATAATTGTAATGAGGACTTATTTGAGTGTGGATATTGTCTAGATGACAATATTTGTATTTACACTCACAATTTTTATGTTGTATTAATAAAGTTGTAGTTGTTTCTGTACCATGTTATTGATGACTCAGAATAGGTGTTGTATACCTGTTTTGGGGGCGTCACAGTTGGTATCAGAGCTTAGGGATATGATCTCTGGCGGAGATCGGGGAATAGAACTAGGAGGGGAGAGACGAATAAATCCTTCGCTAGTGTGTCCTACCTAAGCTTATTTGTTGGTCGGTCATAATATAGGAATATTATGTGATTTGTTAATTTGTTAAATTAACCCTTGTTTTATGACAGTATTTGAGAATGTCGACTGAGAATGTTAACAGTGGAGTAAATGAAACCGTGGAGACACCTGTACTCGCCAACGAGGAGAACGTGCAACAGGCTGGCAATGTTCCTCCTGTGAACAACACCACTGAGCAGACGATGAACGATGAGATGTTTAGAAGCTTTTTGCGGTTCATGCAAAACCAGACGAAGGAGATTCCTGTTCAAAATATAGGAAGAAACAATGGCAACGCACAGCTGGTCACAGCCAAGCAGTTCAAAGAGTTGGGACCACCAGAATTCTGGGGAAAGCCAGATCCGATTAAGGCGGAGACATGGGTCAAGCAAATTACCAAGATATTTGATGTCTTGGGATGCACGGAGGAACAGAAGGTTCCATTCGCCACCTTTATGTTCCGTGGCGAGGCAGACTACTGGTGGGAATCTGTGAAGCGTACCCATCCAGCCGCACTCAACATGTCTTGGGAGACATTTCAGAAACTATTCAATGACAAGTACTTTCCTGAAAGTATTCGTCATATGAAGGAGGTAGAGTTTATTAGACTGGAGCAGAATAACATGACGGTGTCCCAGTACGAGGTGAAGTTTACAGAGTTGTCCAGGTTTGCACCTCATTTGGTGGAGAATGAGGAACGTATGACACGGATGTTTCTGAGAGGTTTGAAACCCGGCATACGTCAATATCTCATTTCTCATAAATTTTCTCTCTATTCAGATGTTGTCAACAGGGCTCAATTGTTGGAGCGAGATAACGAGTACGGTCAACCGAGGGACCACAACCAGGATCATATCGGTGACAACAGTCATCAGAACAATGATAACCAGCGGAGAAAGAAAAGTACAGACAAGAACGGCAACCACTCTGGTGGTAATCGTGGCTATGAAAATAGAAGAAGCGAGTCGGGAGGAGATTTTAAAAAGAGGAGATTCAACAATGATAATACGAAGACGTCAGCACCAGCAGCAATTGGTTCCAAGGGAGGAGAACGACCACCGGTCATATGCTATAAATGTGGAAAAGAGGGACATATCAGCCCAAACTATCCACAACAGTTCAAGGTATGCTATAATTGTGGAAAGGAAGGACATATCGCTCGAGATTGTACGATAGCGAAACCAAGTTCAGCGGGGACGGTGACTCAAAAGGCTGCCCCAGAAAAGTCAAAGTCAACGGTCCTGGAAGAGCGTTTGTCGTGACTGGTCAACATGCGAGGAACCCAAACGAGGTGATCACGGGTAAGCTAATCATAAATTCATGTGAAGTTTATACCTTACTAGATACCGGTGTTACCCATTCATTTATTTCTCCTGCTTGTGCTCAACGTTTAAACTTGACTCCGGAGAAATTAGACTTTGATTTATCTGTGGAGACTCCGTTAGGGGAAACTTTCATCACATCCACTGTTTATAAATCTTGTTTGATCCAAGTTGGCACCATCACCTTACATGTTGACCTTATCTCTTTAAAGATACTTGCATTTGACGTGATTTTAGGAATTGATTGGTTAACTACTCATCATGCCAAAATTGATTGTTTTCGTAAGGTGGTTAGTTTTCATATTCCTAATCAACCTGTTGTTCGAATTCAAGCAACAAAGCCATTAAAATCAATCACTGTCATATCAAGTCATAAAGCCATTCGTTTATTGAAAAACGGATGTCAAGCTTTCCTAGCCCATGTTATGGATTTGAATAAAGACACGTCAAATTTGAATAATATTCCTGTTGTTAGTAACTTTCCTGACGTATTTCCTGAAGAACTTCCCGGTCTACCCCCAGAACGTGAAGTTGAATTCTTTATTGATCTTGAACCTGGTACAAAGCCCATTTCTAAAACCCCATATCGAACGGCTCCTATTGAACTTCAGGAGTTAAAAGTCCAACTACAAGAGTTGTTGGACATCGGTTTCATTCGTCCTAGTACATCTCCTTGGGGTGCTCCTGTTTTATTTGTAAAGAAGAAAGACGGGAGTATGCGACTTTGTATCGATTACCGGAATTAAACCATGTCACCATCAAGAATAGGTATCCGCTACCTCGTATTGATGACCTGTTTGACCAGTTACAAGGAGCACAATTCTTTTCAAAAATCTATCTTCGTTCTGGATATCATCAGCTGAAGGTTAAAACTGAGGATATTCCGAAGACTGTCTTTAGAACTCGGTACGGGCATTATGAATTCTTAGTCATGTCTTTTGGATTGACTAATGCTCCTGCGGCTTTCATGGATATGATGAACCGAGTATTCAAGGATTATTTGGATCAGTTCATTGTTGTCTTTATTGATGACATCCTCATATATTCCAAAAGCCGTGAAGATCATGAGCACCATTTGAAGCTGGTACTCCAAAGGCTGCGTGAAAACAAGCTATATGCTAAGTTGAAGAAATGCGAGTTCTGGCTTAAGGAAGTAGCATTCTTAGGGCACGTGGTGTCGAAACATGGAGTATCTGTGGACCCGGCGAAGATTGAAGCAATACAAAGCTGGGAGCAACCGAAGACGGTGACCGATGTACGTAGTTTTCTGGGCTTAGCTGGTTATTATCGGAGATTCGTAGAAGGGTTTTCTCGAATCGCTACCCCGTTAACTCAGCTGACTCGGAAGGATATCAAATTCGTATGGAACGAAGAATGCGAGAAGAGTTTCCAAGAGCTTAAGAGGAGACTCATTTCGGCACCTGTTCTGACAATACCATCTGGTTCGGATGGATTTGTTATCTACAGCGATGCTTCAGGCAAAGGGTTAGGATGTGTTCTCATGCAACGTGGGAAAGTCATAGCCTATGCCTCGTGACAACTTAAAGAATATGAGAGGAATTATCCTACTCATGATCTAGAGTTTGCAGCAGTCGTTTTCGCGCTAAAGATCTGGAGGCACTATCTATATGGGGAGAAAGTGGAGATATATTCAGACCATAAAAGCCTCAAATATTTCTTCACTCAAAAAGAACTCAACATGCGGCAACGACGTTGGCTCGAGTTGTTAAAAGATTACGACCACACTATTCAATACCATCCTGAAAAAGCAAACGTGGTAGCTGACGCGTTGAGTAGAAGATCATATGCAGGAACGAGTGCGATGATGTCAAGTATACGCGTAGAACCAACTTTAATCGATAAAGTTAAAGTTGCTCAAGCTACAGACCCGGAGCTGATGCGTATGAAGAAGAAAGTGCAAGAAGGTGCTATTCCAGAAGCAAGAATCGATGAAGAAGGAATACTTCGAGTCCACTCCAGACTTTGTGTTCCTAACGATTCTGATTTAAAGTACAAGATCATGATGGAGGCACACAATACACCATTTGCAATCCATCCTGGAAGTACTAAAATGTATCGTGATCTTCGACATACATTTTGGTGAAACAATATGAAGAGAGAGATTGCAAAGTTTATCTCGAGGTGTTTAACTTGTCAACGTGTAAAGGCAGAGCATCAAGTACCAAAGGGTCCATTGCAACCACTTGAGATTCCAAAATGGAAGTGGGAACACATTACCATGGATTTTGTTACGGGTCTTCCCACGGTTTCTCAAGGTATAAATGCTATTTGGGTTATAGTTGATAGATTAACCAAGTCTACTCATTTCTTGCCGATACGGGAGACTTATTCCCTTGAACGTCTTGCTAGTATGTACGTGAATGAGATTGTAAGTTTGCATGGCATGCCAGTATCCATAGTTTTGGATCGTGACCCAAGATTCACTTCAAGATTTTGGGTTAGCTTGCAAAAAACTATGGGCACGGATTTACGGTTCAGTTTGGCATACGGAAACGGACGGGCAATCAGAGAGGACTATTCAAACTCTTAAAGATTTATTAAGACTTTGTGTCCTAGATTTCAAAGGAAGTTGGGATAAGTACCTACCATTGGTGGAATTCTCCTACAACAACAGTTATCAGGCAAGTATAGGTGTGGCTCCCTTTGAAGCATTGTATGGACGAAAGTGTCGCTCTCCAGTATGTTGGGATGAGGTGGGAGAAGCAACATTGTTGGGACCAGAGTTGGTACGAATAACTACAGAGAAGATCCAAACGATTCAACAACGTATACAAACGGCACAGGATCGACAAAAGAGTTATGTGGATCTTCATCGAAAGGACGTGGAATTTGACATTGGGGATCATGTATTATTACGTGTAGCTCCATGGAAAGGAGTTACAAGATTTGAAAAGAGAGGAAAGCTCAATCCACGATTTATTGGTCCATTTCAGATTCTTGACCGAGTAGGAAATGTGGCCTATAGACTTGCGTTACCTCCAAGTATGTCTCGTGTTCATAATGTTTTTCATATATCTGTGCTTCGTAAATATGTGAAAGACCCGAACCATGTTATTGAGTTAGAACCGGACGAGATATCTGAAGACTTAACGTACGAGGAGGTACCTGTCAAGATCATGGATAAGAAGGAGCATGTCCTACGCACGAAGGTCATACCACAAGTTAAAGTTTTGTGGAGAAACCATGCTATTGAGGAAATGACCTGGGAGTTGGAAACGGAAATGAAAGCGAGGTATCCTCATCTTTTCGAAACACCAGGTACGTATGTCAATTTCGAGGACGAAATTTCATAAGGAGGGGAGGTTGTAAGACCCCAAATTATTAATAAATGAAATTTAATTTCCTCTATTTATTATTCTGAAATAGTAAGAGTTGATTTGATTAATGTGGTTAGTTATGGGTAAAATGCGCAAATATTTTAAATAAGCAAGTGGTTATAAAATATTCATTGTTGTCGGGGAATATTTGTTTGGTCGTGAAATATTCTTGTTGTCGGGGAATATTCGTACGACGGCGCAGCCTTGTGTGGGCCCCATAACAGAAAACGATTGGATGAAGAAAACGACAAAAATAAGTTGTTTATAAATAACGGCGTAGTTGTTACCGTAAATACTGTTGGAATACCCGGTGGTTAAAACACGGTAATACGCGTAGCACACGGTATTGCACCAATTATTGATTCTTACGTAAGAAGGCACTACTCAATAATTGTTACAGTAATTACTGTTCAATATTGTATTTTATTGATTCAATAATTGCTGCGTTGATATTTTATATTACTGTTGTTTCAATAATTGTCACTACGCAGTATTTTTCATTATCGGAGCAATAATTCATATTATCTGAATAATATTATTAGATAACATTATTGGCAATGTCTAGAAAGTTCTGTCTAAGGAGAGGTTTGGTCATCTAATTGCGCGCCAGTAAGGAGAAATCCTTATTGGAAAGCCCCCTCTTTCCTGGGAACTGTCTGGTTGCCAGTACTGTGGTTCTGTAATATTATTTGTGTATAATTAATTATTGATGTATATGATGAGAAAAATAGTGATTTTATGTGGATATAAATAGAGAAAAATTTTAATGTGACAATTGTTGAAAATTAATATTTTATCTTTTTCTGATAAAATAATTCATTTAAATATATTATTTTAATAATATATTGATGGTGGTATTTTTACAATGAATGTGGGATATATGAGTATATGAGGAGGAAGAGTATTTTTGTGGCATTAAATGATTAACACATGTTTTGTGTGTTGGTGGACATAATTCTTGACCGAAAATTTATTATTGACTGTAAAATTGCCCGTTTGTGAATTTCGGTCAATTTCTGTTTGGAATTTGGAAAAACTTTCTTCTGCAAAGTTGTAGAGAATTGAATTTCCTATAAAAACTCGCGAGATTTGAATTTTCTGAATAAAGGGCTATTTTTTTATGAATTATTGAAGTTCTGAAGTTCCGAAATAATTGATTTTTGGAAGTTTTAATTATTTTTATTAAGAAAAACGTTTTTGACATTTGAGTGGCACATGTTAATGGTGGAAATCAGCTGATGCGGTGTGCTAAGGAAATTAAGAAAATTATATTATTAATTTATTCGATTTTCTGCTTTGGTGTTCTAAGCATTTTCCTATAAATAGGGTGCTTAGGTTAGAATTGAAAATCACACCAGAAACACAAGTTTCTCTCTATTCCTCTCTCTATATCGAGCGTATTCTTGTGAGTATTTGATACTTTGAGTGTTGCTATACGGTGCAAGTTTCCTTCAGCACTATATCTAGTATTCCAGTCAGAAGTACCGTCTTTCCGAGGTAAGGGGTGTTATTTCTTCTTAAATGATATTATTTTCTTCAATATCATTATGCCGAAGTATTGATCTGAATTTTTATCAAATTTGAAACTTTTCATGTCGGGGTTACTATTCATGAGTTACTATTCATGAGTTACTATTCACGAGTTACTATTCACGAGTTACTATTCACCGAAAAATGAAATTTCCTTCTTTTCGTCCAAATATCTATTCTGGATACTAGCTTTGATTGTATCCATGTTTTGACCATTCTTGAATTTTACTTCACTATGATAAGGTATTTTGGACATGGATAAATTGAAATACGAATCCTTAATATTTGTTATTTTGCTTCACTGGATTCGTTTTCTTTAAAATACTTTTCATCATCCTCAGTCTTAAATGATGATATAACTGAATATCTTTGGCCTGTAGTGCAAAGATGAATAATTTCTGATGAATATCTTTGGCCCGTAGTGCAAAGATGAACAGGTGTTGAGGTGAACATGACCAACTGATGGATATCTTTGGCCTGCAGTGCAAAGATGACTATTTGATTCAAAATATTTATTGATTGTTGTTACAGGGATAAAATGTTGATGATGGACTTTTAAATTCATAGATAATCGTAGATTTCATTCTCTACGTAACTTCTCTATGAATTATTATTTTCCGCTGCGAATATTGAATTAAAACTTGTTGTCTATTGTATTCTATTAAATTTTTCCCTGTTGAAGACTAACGATAATTTGTTGTATATTATCTTAGTCATAATATTCTTTACTGGGCTAGTTGAGCTCACCCTTTTCCTTGTTGTTCCATTTTCTTCTCAGGAGGCGAGAATGTAGCAGGTACTAGTCGGGGTATGGAATGAAGGTTCTAGGAAGTTGTTTTAGTAGTCCTCACCATTTTTTTTGTAAAATATTGTTCCAATAATAGTAATGAGGACTTATTTGAGTGTGGATATTGTCTAGATGACAATATTTGTATTTACACTCACAATTTTTATGTTGTATTAATAAAGTTATAGTTGTTTCTGCACCATGTTATTGACGACTCAGAATAGGTGTTGTATACCTATTTTGGGGGCGTCACAATCCACACGGGATATGAGATGGGTTGTGTGCCCATGGAGGTAATGCTGTAACCTCATGGCAGCCCATGCAAAGGCACAACAAGTCTTCTCAATCAGAGTGTACTTATGTTCAGTGCTGCTGAATCTTTTACTGAGGTAATAGATAGCTCGTTCCGACCTCTATCGTCTTTCTGACCCAGCATGCAGCCCATGGCATTGTCACTTATGGACAGGTACATGAACAAAGGGGAACATCATTCCTGGGTAGTACCAAAATAGGAGTTTTGACTAGCTGCTCTTTGATTGTAAGGAAGGCCTTCTGGCACTCATTATTCCATTTAATGGAGGACTTCTTCCTTAACAGCTTGAAGATAGGCTCACAGGTTGCTGTGAGTTGAGAAATGAACCTACTAATGAAGTTGACTCTTCCCAAAAATTCCCGTATTTCATTCTCTGTCTGAGGAATGGGCATTTTCGTGATGGCTTGGATTTTGGTTGGATCCAACTCAATCCCTTTGTGGCTGACTAGGAATCCTAGCAACTTGCCTGATTTAACACCAAAGGCGCACTTGGCTGGATTCAACTTCAAGTTGTACTTACGCAACCTGTTGAAGAGCTTTCTGAGATGGTCTATGTGGTCCTCCTCCCTTCGGGATTTGACAATAATGTCATCCATGTAGATCTCTATCTCTTTGTGCATTAAGTCATGGAAAAGAGCCATCATGGCTCGCTGATAGGTAGCTCCGACATTGATGAGGCCGAATGACAACCGTCTGTAGCAAAAGGTTCCCCGAGGCATGATGAAAGCAGTTTTTTCACGATCCTCCTCAACAACCATGATCTGATGGTACCCCGCAAAGCAATCAGCGAAGGAGTACATACCGTATTGAGCAGTATTGTCAATGAGAATGTGGATAAATGGCACGGGAAAGCTATCTTTAAGGTAAGCTTTATTCAGATCCCAATAATCCACGTAAACTAGCACCTTTCCTCCTGGTTTAGGCACGAGAACGATGTTGGATATCCATTCAGGATATGTGGACACCATGATAATACCAACTTGAAATTGTTTCACAATTTCTTCTTTCACCTTTAAACTCCACTCCAGTTTTAATCGCCTGAGTTTCTGCTTGACTGACTTGAATCCCTCTTTAATGGGAAGGCGATGAAGAACAATGCCAGTGGACAAACCCACCATGTCTTCATGAGACCATGCAAACACATCCTGGAATTGGGTTAGTAGTGTAATCATGTCATTCCTCTAGTTTGGGGTAAGGTCTGAACCAATTTGGATTAACTTAGGGCTTTCTAAGGTTCTGAGATTGAAGGAGGTGGTTTGATCAAGGTTGGGTTTAGGTTTGTCTTCGACCCATTCTTTGATCTCTTGAGGCACCATAATGTCCTCTTGTATTTCCATCAAGTCTAACTTTTCATTAAAGTTACAATCCTTGTGGAGAAGAAGCATCTTATCAGCATTTACAGGCACATCTAAGTTCAGAGTCCTGAAACAAAATATGTTTTCACTTAATATATATCAAACTTTTAATTATACAAAGTGTTAGCATGTACGGACAAAACAACTGTTAATACTATACAAAAAAGTAAGCAGTTATGATATCTACAGGGCAGAAAGAAGTCCTGCCCGTTTTACCCTTGTCGACCAATGCAAGGAGTGCTGCTCCAATTGGCAAGGGAAAAGTCCTTGGGGTCTGCAGTGATGGAGGGGCTGTCATTGTCCTCATTCTCCCGAATGATGACCATTACATCTGGGCAATCATCGTCTGGGGTGTATCTGTTTGTATGTTCAACATGGACAATGATGCGTATTTCTGACATCATTGGGACGATGTCTTGTTTAATTCTTCGTTCTTGTTCTTCCACATTGGGATCTGGAACAAAGACTTCCTTTTTCTTTACCGTTATCGGTTTGAGAAATAACATAGCCATTGCGTTGGCTGACACCTTTACTGGAGATTGTGCAAACTTTGGATTTACAGGTGGAGATAATCGTCATGTGGCTGAAGCTGAAGGAATCTGCTTATGCTTATGCAGATTCCTATAACTGGAACTGGCAGAATAGCCTAGTCCGGCTGTCCCAATTTGACTTGACACTTGAATCGGGTGCTTAATACCCTGATGACTTTTACCTAGCCCTTGTCCCGGCTGGTGTCCCAATGACATTATTTTTTAATTAGCTGCCATCACTTCGACATAAATTTTAGGTACGGGAAATGGCGTCCCAATGGAATGGTATTGAGTGTTGCTCACTTCCAAGGCATGAAAACTGACTGACTCAACATCTGAATTGACATTGATGAGTGGTATGTCTCCATGTTGAGGATATTCAGGTTCAGCGTTGACTGTGACTAGGCTATTGTTGATAATGTATTTAAGTTGTTGATGAAGAGTGGAAGGGACTGCCCCGGCTATATAAATCCACGGTCTCCCCAGAAGCAGGTTGTATCCTGTATCTATTTTCAGCACGTGAAAAGATACACATAAGGTATGGGGACCAATCTCAATTGGCAGCTCAATCTCTCTGACTAAATTTTGACAGGATCCATCAAAAGCTTTGATAATCGTATGGCTGCTTCGGATCCGCTTAAGATTGACATTCATCTTCACTAACGTAGCGTAAGGATAGATATTCAGAGACGATCCTCCATCTATCAAAACTCCAGCTAGTATGTATCCGGAGGACAAAATTGTAATATGTAACGGCTTGCAATGACCGGTCCCTTCGGGCTGTATGTCATCATCAGTGAAAGATATCACATTGTTGTTGAAAATGTGATCAACCAGATGTTGAAATTTTTCTACATCCACTGATTTCGGCAAGTATGTTTCTTCCAAAACCTTCCGTAGAATCTTCCTGTGATCCCCGGAAGTTAAAACCAAGTCTAGTATTGAAATTTGATGTGGAGCTTCTCTTAAACTTAAAACCACCTTGGCTTCATTATGACCCATAATACGGAAGATTTTTTTAATCTTCTCTATGAGAATTTTCCCCTTTGATTTGATGGTAGGCTTCATCATCCGTTGGGAAAGATACAATGGATTTTTCTTTGACACTGCAGCAGTTGTCACTACTAGAAATTCAACATATAACGATGGGTTATAGCGACAGTTTGGGCGGAAGTGTCGCTATAGGCATATATAGCGGCTGTCAATGTTTGACCGTCGGTGTAGGGAGTTTTTTTGGGCTGGGTCATTACCGGGTCTTTAGCTTGCGCGCATACAAATCCTGAGCTTCTATTTTTCGCCCAAATCATTAGCCCCAAACATTCAGTCGATCGTCTCATATCTAAACCTTTCTCTCTCCTCTCTCACCATCTCAGTCGATCGAATCTCCTCTCTCACCATCTCAGTCGATTGAACTGATGCCGGCGACTAGAGGTGCTTCGGTAGTTTTAGGCGACTAAAGGTGCTTCGGTGCTTCCTTGTCGGCGACCACAAAGCTCTGTCTTCAAGTCCTCGAACTTTTTTACTCTCATTTTCACAGTTTCTCCCTCAAATTTGGTGGCAGCTAGTGGTGGTAATCATTTTAAGATTTCGTTAATCATTTGTTCTTCGTATAATTATCGACCACTTCATATCACTTTGCCCTCTATCTCAAATGCTTTCTGTTTTTGCAATTTTTGAACTTTTTATAACTTTAATGTAGATGGGTTTTCTTTATGTTTGATTTTTGAGTAATTGTGATGATTTTCAGGTAGGATTTTATGGTTATAAACAATGCTTGGGTTATTTGAGACTCCTGCGGGCTTTGCCCTTTTTAGAGTATTGGATGAAGGAAAGCTCTCCAAAGTTGAGGTAATTTGTAGTCTCGTTCTCTTTCATTTTCGTTTATGGGTGTTTGTTGCTTATATGTAGTTTATTAGATCATATTTGTATTATAAATATTTGGTTAATTTCTTTTTTATTATTGCAGGACTTGTCAAAGGAGTTTTCTACTGCTGACTCAGCTGGAAAGGTCATTTCCATGCTCTCTTTTTGCATTGTTTCTTGTTTGAAATTTTGAGATCTGCTGAATATAGTGTTTAAGGAGTAGAGGGTACTAAAATTGGAATTGATGAGCTACTAGTGAATATATAACCAGAGGGAAAAATTTTAAAATAGTTATGAAAAATACTCAGAAGTTTGTTTTATTAATTATTTATCACACCAAATTCTTTCACTTTTAGTCTTTTGTTTTGTTAGTTTGCACTTAGAGTTTGTACACCCTTTTTTGGCATGGAATAAACATTAGTTAAATGCATAGTTCAAGATGTTGTATGTCTGAACAGCTTCTGCCATTTGTTCAAAGGAATGAAGTATCGTGATGACTGTTTGAGGAATCCATTTCACTTTTTACTATCTCATTTTGTTCATACTTTGCAATGTCTTTTCCGTTCTAAATTTGATAAGCACATGTTGAATGAGAATTTTTTTTTATTACTCTTAGGTAACTTAGATATTTTTTGGGTCAAATTGTGTCCTTTTGCAATCATAGTATGACAATTTTTTTCACTTGTTTATTGGTTTATCACCGACTTCTATAAAAATTTCAAAGTTAATTTTACTCATCATCGGTGCATTTGAGAATCTATGTATTGCCCCCTTCTTATGCACATGTTTTCAAGCTTATCTTAAGAGCGAACTTGCAAGCATAAAGTTCTGGATTAGTTAATTCTTTGATTCCGCTCATGAAATGCTTTCTTGTATTGGTTGCTATGGGTTGTTGTTTGTGCTTTTATTCTTGGGTGTTTCTTTGAAACTATGGATCTAACCATTAGTGTCTAAAATCCGATTGTGAAGCTAAAAGCTTTCTCCAAGTTTGAGAACACATCTGAGGCATTGTCAGCTGCCACATTGTTAATTGATAGCAAGCCCATCAAAGTTTTGCGCAAGCTCTTGCGTGCTCATTGTGATGGCGAAACATTTGTTGTAGCTGATTCCAAACTTGGGAATGCCATCAAGGAGAAATTGGTAACCCAATACCATTATTTATGAGAATTATATGAGATCCCCATTTTTTTTGGTTCCCTTCTTCCACTCCTATATTGTTAACTCGGATCAATTAATTTCTTATAGAAAATTGAATCTTTTCACAACAATGCTGCCATGGAACTGAGAAGCGTGAGAAGTCAATTGACCGAGCTCATATCTTTGTCTAGGTGCTCAAGATTTGGCTCCAATGAGCTTGGGTTTATCTCATAGCCTGTCCAGATACAAGCTAAAATTCAGCCCTGACAAGGTGAATAGTCTAGTTTATTATCTTTGATATTATTTTATAGTTTTCTTTTACTCCAGTGTTAAGCTTAAAAATGGAAGGTTATTGAAGCCATTTACCTTTTACTTTTTACTAGCTGGAGTCTGTATATTATTTCTAAGTGGTCATATGTTGCAGTGTTAGGAAGTAAAAAATGGTCTATAAGCTAGCTGCTACCAGTATGTAGGATTTCTTTCATTGGCTTTAGCATAATTCTTATTTTATTTTGCTCTTCCTTATTTGGATGGCTTTTGAATCCCTCTACTTTATTATTGTTCTACCAGGTGGATACCATGATCACACAGGCCATTGGTTTATTGGATGATCTTGATAAAGAGCTTAACAACTATGCTATGAGGGTTCGGGAATGGTATGGTTGGCATTTTCTAGAGCTTACAAAGATTGTGCATGCAAGACAACATTCTTTATGCCAAGGCAGTGAAGTTATTGTGTGACCGTACAAATGCTGCAAAACTTAATTTTTCAGAGGTATAGCTTAATAAATTTTGTTATAATCATAAAACTACTACCACGGATTCTATATCAATTTTGGGTAGGAAACTATTTTGACTTATAAAGTTTGCTCTGTCGAGTGGATTTTGGCAATTTCTTAGGATTTGTTATAAGCTGGTTGTGTGGACTATTATATTGTAATGTTGTAATATGAATGATTTTAAATGATGAATATAATATTTTTTATGTTTTATTTTATATTGTACTTGGGTTTATTGAATAAATGTGCATTATTAATTAATTTTTTTTAAATCTTAAAAGTCTATAGCGACGGTCGTCGACCGTTGCTATAGGCCTAAAGACCGTCGCTATAACGTTTACCGACGGCTTCTACGGTGACGGTCGGCGGCCGTCGCTATACTAAAGCCTATAGTGACGGTCATTTTACCTATAGCGACGGTCAATGACCGTCGCTATAGGTCCATTTTCTAGTTGTGTGTATGAGAAGTGGATCCTTTAGCTTCTCCATAATTTCAGGGGACTTTTTGTAAGCTGATAACAGGATATTGTGGTCTGAATGGTAAGTTAATTGGCTCTGGTGCAGTCACTTTCAAAGGATTGTCAATTCCTTTGAGTTGAATTGTTTGTATTGTGAATGGTTTGACAGTCCCATCAGCCTATGTGGATATAACTGCTACCAGTCCCTTCCATTTAGTAGGACAAGTATTTTCACTCTCAAATAGCACAGTATCGTTGTCTTCCAGTTGCAGGACACCGCTATTAATTTGATTCTGAATAAGATGGCGGAGTGCCCAACATTCTTCTGTGCTGTGACAGCGAGAATGGGACTGATACTGACATACTCCATCAGAATTAAACCGTTTTGAACGGGGATTGATTGGAGGTAGAAGGGAAGTGATCCTTCCTTCATTGATTAGCATCTGAAGTATCTCCTTCATAGGTTGGCTCAGGTATGTAAATTTCCTTCAATTGGAAAAATCCCGATGGGCTTTGGCAGTTGCTCTCTTCATCACTTTATCCTCCAATGTTTCATTTCTTGAAGGTGACTAGGGAGTATTCATAACCAAGGGAAGGAGACTAGCATGCTCCTGGCTGACTAATTAGCGTGTGACTTGATGCTGATAGGCCACCAGTTCTGCCAATTGCCCAATCTGTTTACACAGAGCTTTCATCTTTCGTTCAATCATAAACTGAAACTTTGCATAATCCCATTTGTCAACACCGTCTTTGATGGTCTGGGATGATTCACAGTTAAAATTGGAACTCTGTCCATTGCTCCAATTAATCATGTTGACCTCTTCCTCTTTTTGTTGAGGAAGAGGGTTGTCTTATACGTGAGGTTAATTTGGCTTGATGACCACGATCTCACCATTGTCTACCAAATCTTGGGTCTTGTGTTTCAAGGCCCAACATTCTTGAGTATCATGTCCAGGTGCCCCGACATGATAAGCACATTTCCGAGCAACATTGAAACCCCTCCCATTAGGGTTGGCTGGTGGAAGAAGATGCGTAATTTTCTTCTGAGTGGTCAGAAGATTGAGAATGTTCTCGAGTGAGTCCCCTAGGGGTGTGAACACTCGAGGGCGTTTGGTTTCTCCACCCTTAGGCAATGGAGGGTTTGAAGACTGTGCTTAAAAAGGATTATAATTCCTCCTCTGAATAGGCATATTCTGATTGTCCTTTTGACCTTGTAGTATCAAGGAAACATCCTCCTCTTTCTTTTTATGGACCCTCCGGGAGTTGTTTCCATAAGTTCCAGATTGGATGTGTTCAGCAACAGCTTTAAGAGCGGCTAGGTCTTGAATCTTTCCTGACTTCAATCCCATCTCAACCATCTCTCTATGTTTGATCATTTCAGAAAATGGTTTACCAATGGCAGCTAAAACTCTCTCATAGAAAGGAGCTTCTTGTATGTCGATAAAGGTCATGACCATTTCTGACTCTGTCACAGAAGGAATAACTTGAGCAGCAAGGCGCCTCCACCTTTGAGCATACTCTCTGAAAGACTCACTAGACTGTTTTTTGACCTTAGTAATATGGTACCGGTCAGGAGCCATCTGAAACTGGAAGCTGTATTGTGTGAGGAAGGCATGAGCTAGTTCTTCCCAACTATGGATCTTCGAATTGTCTAATATGGTATACCACGAACGGGCTTCTCCAGTCAAATTCTTTTGGAACAGCTGCATTCTGAGCTTCTCGTCCTTTGAATAAGATCCAAGTTCTCCAATGAACACCTTCAAATGTGTGTAAGGATCTCCTAACCCGTCATATTTTTCAAAATCAGGAGTTTTAAACTTCTTTGGATAATGAACACTAGGGAATATACAAAGGTCAGCATATGAGACATTCTCGTGTGCTCCAATTCCTTTGATAGAACGAAGGGTTTCTTCCATTTGAAGGACCTTTTTCCTGATGTCACCAGTGTCTAGATCTCCTTTGAGATGGGTGGTATCATGAATTTCGTTGGTTGTATCCAACTGGAGCTCAAGTAATGTAATGGTTTTATCAGAACCTTGGGTTCCTCCTTTTACAAAGGATTCAGCATGTATAGCTATCTTCGTACCCTGAGTAGACTGATGTAGTTCTTTAAGCAGAACAGCCAAATCTGCAATTTGTTTACTTAATCCGTCAAATTCTTCGCTAGAAACTGGATTAGACTTGTCAGATGAAGACATGATTAGTTGTAGGCTCACGGCCTTTTTAGACTTTGACCGGGTAATAGGTCTGATTGCTTCCCTGCGACAAAACATGCATAGTTTAGTTTTAGGGATTGTGTAAATATTTACATGCTATGTGATGTGTCCGTTTTAGGATTATTATCGTGCAAAACGGATGTTAGCTGTTTGTAGTATGTTAATTTAAATATGCACATGCACATACTTCTTCATATTTCTCATTACATGGATATGAATATGGAATGAAATTACAAGTAATTAACTTTACGAGTAATTTGAAATGAGAAAGCATGAAGAGACTTTTCTCCGCGTTTGGTTTATCAGAGGTTGACCTATCTTAGGCTACTATCGCGATTTTTTGGCTTGAAGGTTCCCAAATCATCACAATTTACTCAACGGGAAGTTAATCTGATTTTTCAACTGGAGCGAATTTGGGTGGTGCATTTCCTGAGCCTCGTTAGAATTAGTCTTCCTACGAGTTCAGTAATCAAACCCCGATAGGATAGCCTCCTGGTGGAGGAACCACACAACATACATTCACATACAACGTGTCTCACCGTTTATGAAAATGATGACATGTGCGAAGCACTAATATCACAGACAGATATATTGCAGTGCAGTAAAAATGCATCCGTACACATTCATCAAATGTAAATGCAACATCCACACACAAGTATATAGCAGTTTTGAAAAGATTGTAATAGCGGCTTAAGTCCTCTTACTGGTTGTCCCCAGCAGAGTCGCCACCTGTCGACGTCGGGATTTTTATTTGTCCCTTTTTTATTCATGTTCTTTTGTGTTCTCATTTTTGGGTGAGATTTGTTTGAAAAAACAAGCGAAAAAGGTCCGACATGTATATGTCGACGATTGGACTATAAGAGTCGCCAGTTGATTTTTTAACTGGTTGTACCAACACAACCGAGAAAAGGTTTGCACATTGACCCAGTGATGTGACACTGCTAAACGGGTCTGTAAAACCGAGATTCATTAGGGTCCGGGGACTTTCATATACAGAAGGAAGGAGTTAGGCACCCCCCGACATCCGTGTTACAACGGTGACCGTCACTTTTCAAGAAACTGTTATATGAATATGTGTGTGTGGGTCAATGTGCTGTTATTTAGAAATAGTGCGAGGCCTCGTTCGCTTCTATATACAAAAGGTTTGAATTTGTGTAAAAATTTAGTTTTAAACAAGATATAACAGTGATGTTTTAGAAAAAAGGTTTTTCAAACCCTGATGCTCAATAGTAATTGAGGCCTTTGATACTTCAATTTTTTATTAAATGTTCAGCTTGATTGCTTTTATTTTCGAGATGTGAAACATCTTCGAGAAAATAATATACAAAGCAGTATCGAACTCCTCGTGGGTATGAAAACCATCTGAGGAAATCCAAACACCGTAAATAAAATTATAAGCTGCTTACAACTGAAAATGTCCATCACGGGAACCAAATCTAGATTCAGTAGACTGGGTCTGTGATCACATGATTCCTAGGCTCACATGATACCAGAATTTAAATGAAAGCAGTAAGCAGTTATATATATATAAACGTTGTAAATATATATATATATATATATATATATATATATATATATATATATATATATATATATATAGACATGATCAACCACCACGAAGCATCTCCATGGGGGATCGGAAATTTAAATATATAAAAGCGGTAAATATATATATATATATATATATATATATATATATATATATATATGTGTGTGTGTGTGTGTGTGTGTGTGTGTGTGTGTGTGTGTGTGCGTGTGTGCAGACAATCAACCACCACGAAGAACCTCCATAGGGGATTGCAAATATAAATAAAACAATAAAACGATCAACCGCTTTGAAGTAACTCCAGGCGGGACAAAATATAATAAAGGTGTAAAAGCTATCAATCGCCATGAAATAAACTCCAGGCGGGACGAAACGTAAATAAAGTAGTAAAAACAGTCAACCGCCACGAAGTAAACTCCAGGCTGGACGAAATGTAAATATATATATACATATATATATACTAAAGTAGTAAACGAACCGGATGTAAAATCTAGGCTCATCGAACATAGTTCGACACACAGTTCATATATATATATATATATATATATATATATAACACACACACACACACACACACACACGAAAGCAATTAAACGCTCCAGACATAAATCTAGGCTCAATCGAGGCATAACTCGATAATCTTAGTCCATATATATATATATATATATATATATATATATATATATATATATATATATATATATATATATACTGAAATGAAACCACGGACAGAAGTTCGGGCATACACACGCAACACGACTCTCTATGTGAAGAATAGTGTGTGCAAAGTTGAAGAGAAAGGCTTTAAAGTGTGTAAGAAGGCTTGCAGTGGGCTGCCAAAGAAGACTTCTATAACTTGAAGTGGATAAACACTCGGCTCCTGCCGGTAAAAAGTAGCTACATATGAACTTACAAGTGTTTAAAATGAGAAAGCACTGAGTTTAGGATGTGTACAGAGCAAATTGGACAGGGCTTCCTCCCCTTTTTCTCTTACAAAATGGCAACCCCAAGCCCTCTATTTATAAAGGGGGAACCGCAGGTGTACCTGCGGCTAGCCGC
Source organism: Panax notoginseng (assembly GCA_016801055.1). NCBI lineage: Eukaryota > Viridiplantae > Streptophyta > Magnoliopsida > Apiales > Araliaceae > Panax > Panax notoginseng. Next base: position 138,382,143 of record CM029018.1, read on the forward strand.
AGATGTACCTGCGGCTGCCCGGGGTCCCTCGGGCTCCACGGGTCCTGCCGTCTCGAAGTACGTGTTTGCATGCAACGTGATGTCTACTCGAACTTTTAGAACTTCAATCCAGGCATTCGACTGAGGTTTATAAGACCTATTTTGGACCGCCGTTGTCTAGAGTTACGCAATGACATAGGATTAAAGGTTGTGCGAAGTCAGGAAGATGGGAGCATGCCCTCCAGTCTTCAAGCTTCAAATTCTATCAGTTGCCCTGCGCAATAGTCACTCGAGATTGGACTTTCTTGGTTCTTATGGGACATTGCTATGTAGAAATGTATTTCTGAAATGTTAAGACGGTGCGACGTGGCGTCAAGGTGGCAAGATGGCGACTTTTTCCCTCACCGGGGTTATATCCGGCTTGGGCTGATAAAGTAGACGTTGCTCAGGGTTATCTCTGAGATTGGACTGCTGCAAGTGTTGAAGGTCCTCAATGTCATCTCTGAGGTGTGCCTATCTTCCCGAGGTTATTTCTGGGTCTTGTACTGAGTGCCTCGGTATGAGTGTCGAGGTTGAAGCTGATCGCATGCATTTGAAACAAGCATTTTCGGGGTTATCTCCGGAACTGCAACTGCATTCCTTAGGGTTATCTCCAAGGTTAGGGTTATCTACAACTGCAACTGCATTCCTTAGGGTTATCTGCAACTACATTAATTATTATGAGATAACATTCTAATTTAATTTAATAATTAAGTTAGAGAGTTTATAATGATTAAATGGACTATTATAACGTATTAATTTAATTTGGTATATTAAGGGTGACCATAAACTATATTATAAATGGTTTATTAAAATTAAAGGAGTTTAATTTAGTTTTTCCAAACAAGACTTAAAATAGTAAATCTTTAAATTTTAAAGGATTTTGCCAAACGGAGTCTTATGACTTTTAGGATTTTTAAATTTTTAAATAAAATAAATAAAATAATAAATATGATATATTTAAAACTATGCGTTTATATGTTGTAACCGATAATACTTAGTACGCAAGTTATGGCCATATTAGTTTATTATGTTTTACGCATATTGGGTTATTAGCTTGGGTATTTGCTAAATTGAGATTATAGGGAACTTGAGGGAGATTGAGAGGAAACCTGAGAATTTTCAGAGTGATTATCAGTGGTTTTAGCTAGGATTACTAAGCTAATTGAAGGTATTTTCTTTAACCTTAATATACATATATATATATATATATATATATATATATATATATATATATATATATACATGTAGTTTATGGCATAAACCTTCTAAGTCTGTGAATTCAATTTATTGAATTGTTGATATGTATAACTGATAATTGTGATTATGCATGTTTGTGATGTTAGAGTTTGCATTCAGATAAGAATTGGTTATGCTAATTACGGTTAATAAGTAAGAAAAGTGTTTATAGTGAATATTTTCATATGGTTTATGAAAGTACAAAATTCGTTGGTCAATTAGTATGATAATCTATGAATTGAGTCTTGCATATGCTAGTTTGGTAAGAAAAGAAGATAATGTAATTTGAATGGAGTAATTCGGTGTAGAATTGTAATCACAATGACGATTATTTTAAAGGATGTCAAAAATGGAGTTTTTGTATAAAAACATGAAATTTAAAGAATTAAATTAGTTAAAGTGATTGTTAAATTGTTCTAAGTAGTTGAATATGTTAGCAATCATGTTGGTGATAGTTTTATATCAATTGTAAATGTTAGTTTCACTGTTTTGTGGGTGAAATTCGTATTAGTTGGCCTAAAAACTGTGTCAAATCACGTTCTGCAGAACTGAAACTGATACTTCGCGCGGGCGCGCTGTCTTTTGGCGCGGGCGCGCTGTAATCTAATGTAAAACTGGCACGGCCGCGCCAGTAGCCAGTCACAAACAATAAAGTCTGCTATTTCTACAGACCTTGGACACTCATTATAACTTAGTTAGCGATGTGTTAATGTAATAAACATGTATTAAGATGGTTAAAATAGAAGCGTGTCATGACATTGATACCTTTAAAGTTGTTAAAGGTTTAGTAAATTATGGAAATGACATGTTATGATTTAATGTACACAATGAATGTTAGATAAGTGTTGTGAGGTTAACACTTGAAAATTCTGAAATGTAAATGGTAATGTAAGACTTGTACTGAAATAACATGTTTAACTAGAAATGTATATATTATGGTATGTTAGCATATCTAATAGATATTGTGATTCCACTAAAATGTGTAGGTGAATGTGAGTTTTAATATTATAGCTTACGCTTGAGGTAAGTTCTCTAACTCTACTTTTACAATTGTGCAAGTTTCTAATCCTAAACCTTATCTTTTACATTGAGCAAGTTTCCTATCTTAAACTGTTATTGAATAAGTCATTTGTTCCTAAATTTCATTTGAGCAAGCTTTAACTGTAATTTTATTGGAATTTCCATTATGATTAATTCATTCTAACTTGTTTATAGTTAAGCAAGTTTCTTAAGTTCTATTCATGTATAATGAACACAGTTTTTAAACTTTCGTCTCTATCATTGAGCTATTTTATGACTTTGCATGAGTTATTACCATGTTGAGCAAGTTTTAGTTTCCAGCTTGCTATCAATTAGTGTATATTCAGTAACTAAATTCCTAATTTGACAAGATAATAGACCTAGCATATTGTAGTTCAAGCAAAAGTTTATCATTTTATTCATTTTGTTCAATACTTATGCTCTCTAGTTATTTTCAAGCATGAGTTAATATATAGTCAGTTCACCTATGACTCTCAATTGTTCTATGTTATGTTGTTATTAAAGAACTATTGTGTAATCAAATCTTATTGATTCAACTTGTCCTCTAGTTGATGATCGTTAAACTTTAAATTACCCTTGAAAGCTTATCTAAACCAAACTTTCTTTGGTGCAGACTTGCACTCTAAAACTGAGAAGAACAACCCTATTATAGGGGATACGCAATGCGTTAAGATGTTTGTACACAATACATGGTACGAAGGGCTGATCCCCCTAAGTACGTGAAGTCCCTATAGTATAACTGTTAAGGTTCAAGTTGAAAGATTACTTGTAACCGTTGACATAGTTTGTGGTCTTACGACCCTCAAACCTATTTCTTATTTTGACTCTCGTTGTTGGTTATCATTGATAGAGTACTATTTAATATTGATGAGCCTATTCATTGGCAGTTATTATTCTATTGTTGTTCATTGTTATATCTAGTGAGCATTATTTTGCTCACTCTTGCATAAATATAATTATTGCAGCTAAAGTTGAGAAGGTCGATGAGCCTTCAAACAACAAAGGAAAGGGAAAAATGTACAAGTGATGAAGACTTGAAATTTCATTTATGGTTATGATGATAAACTTTTATTTAATGATGTGATGTAATTATTTTATTTCCACAATTGAATGATGTTTAAGGTTAGACAACCTAGGATAATTTTGGGATTTAATGATGTAACCCTTTTATAGGGAGGATTTATGGTTTAAATGTTATTTTATTTGGGTAGTTAGTATGAATGTATGAAAAGTGAACACCAAGTCTTAGGAGAAGGAAGTACCCAGATTTAGGGGTGTCACAAGTTGGTATCAAAGCCTTAGGTTATGAACCTTAGGTGGGGAAAAGCCTTAGGAAGTAACCATTGAAAAGATAGTGGTGATAAACTCTTATCGAGTTTTAAGGGAAAAGTAATAAAATACTTATGTGCTTATATGATTACAACTTATGTGCTCGTGAGTGTCGAGTAGTAATGATTAGTAATTTAAAACTTAAAATTTTGTTGTCAAGATGGCTAATGTAATAGAATCCAGTCAGGCTAGGGAGGAAGGATCCCAGATGCCTAGAGAGGAGGAGCCTCGAGATATTTAGGTAGTGTGGGAACAACTACTGCCATGGGAGTCAGCTCCATTGGTCACAGTGGTTGAGCAAGATGGTTTACCTGATGAGGATGATGAGATAGAGACGGATGAGGAGGACCTTGTTGAGTTGCCACAGTCGGATGAGGATGAGGAGGACGAGGAGGAAGAGATTCCACTCAACTCGATAGTTGCCCGTATGTACGATGAAGTCTACGACCGCAATGTGGAACTTAGGGATATCGTCGAGGAGTTGCAAGAGATAGTAGCTAAACAATAGACCTCGATGGCACAGAAGGACGACGAGATCCAAGATCGACAAGAACGTCTGAATAATGTCGAGGAGAAGCTTGTTCACACCGAAGAAGAGAATGAGCGAATAACAGCGGAGATTACAGAGCTGAAGAACAAGTTGAGGGAGGAATCGACTAAGAGGGAAAGAGCCGAAGATGCGTATGAAGAAGCTTATCAACGAGCTGGGATAGCAGGAAGAGACACACAAGTAAAGAGGATGAAGATGGAGGAGATAAATAACGTATTCAACACCGTGATCAATCGAGCTCAAGATCGGGTCATTGGTTATCCTATTAAGTTCGAGACGCTGCCATCATGTATATTAGATCGCCGAACAATGTTTCGTATTATGGAAGAAGAGCGTCATAAGGCTACGAAGTATCTTAGTAGGACATCGTAGGGAATGTACCTGATATGCGATTATTAATATGATAAATATTATGTAAATCCCAAGTATGATGTAACCTTTGGGATATGATGATGATGTTATCCTGAAACTTTAGTAGTTCAGGAAAGTAATGTAAATAGCAGTAATGCTATTGTTATGATGTTTTCAAAAAGATTGTGAAGGAATAAAAGTTATTATTTTATTTTATTCCAAGTGTTATGTGTTTTGTGATGATAATCTTTTACGATGTGCAACTGAAGTATAAAATACTTCAAAGAATTGAGAAACAATCTAATGGGTGTATTTTTAACAGAAAATGCCTCCAAGACGTCAACCACGACAGGGACCTACCAATAACAATAATGCTGAGGCTAATCCAATTCAGCAATTCGTAACGCTACTAGCGGGAGCATTACAGAATCAACCACATAATTAAGCTGCAACATTTAAGGACTTCAAGGCGGTTGGGCCACCAGAGTTCCGTGGGTCCGTGAATCCAGTTGAGGCACAGACCTGGATCATGGAGATAGAGAAGGTTTTCGATATTGCTAGGGTAGGGGATAATCAGAAGACTGCTTTTGCAACATTCATGTTAAAAGCAAAGGCTAGTTATTGGTGGCAGGCCAATAAAACCCGAGGAGGTCAAGGGGTAATGTCTTGGGAAATGTTCAAGGAAATATTCTTTGAGACCTATTTCCCAGAAAGTTCAAAGAAATAGATGGAAGTGCAATTTCTAGAACTAAAACAGGGTACAATGACGAGTTAGCAAGGTTTGCGCCATACCAAGTGAATACGGATGAACACAAGGCAAGAAGATTCGAGCAGGGACTAAAGCATTGGTTGTACAGCAGGGTTTCCCTGTTCCAGTTAAAGACGTTTGCAGCAGTGCTTCAAAAAGCAATTCTCGCTAATAGTGGAGGCGAGGCTATAACAAAGCACAATCAAGAGCAAAGAAAGAAGAAGAATGAAGGTGAAGCTAAGAATGGTGGTGGTGGTAACGGTGGAAATGGTAACAATAATTTGAAGAGGAAGTGGAATGCAAATGTGGGAGCTGGAAATTAGCAAGGTAACTAGCAAAAGAAGAAGATCGAAGTGTGTAACGACCGAGAAATTCGGATCTTATTGTAAAATGATTTTATTAAATTAAATAATAATAAAATCTTATTCTATGTGTTATCAATAAGGTTATCGTTATATAACCTATTGATGTTAGAATGTCGTAGTATTTGAGCTACGTGGATGAATTAAAGTGTTTGAATTTCCAAGACGAAAATAAAAGTTTTCTGAAAAATTTTCCGAAGAAAACACTATTTATCGGGATTTGCTCGGGATATAATTTTGAATTTTCGAGAAATACGTAATGATGGAATAACAAGGTAAGATGGATTATGTAATAAAAATCTAATTACGGAAAATGTAATATTTCGCTTGTGGACATAATTTATAAACGTTAAGGAAGTCGAAATAGTAATGAATAAGTAATAATGGTATGATACTTAGGTATTGTACAAAAGTAATGAAAACGAGTATAATACGAAGTATTATACGAGTTTGTATGAAGGATGAAATATTGTATATAAATTCTATATGAATTAGAATACGAAAATGATACATAAACAATATGTATATGTATTAAGTAATGTTAATGGACTTGGAAGATTGATTAACAATTATTAAAGTCCAAGTAAATAAAATGTTAAGGCCAAATGATTAGTTAATAAACAAGTTAGTGTTTATTAATGTAAAGCCCAAGGATTTATTTAATCCAAGCCCAAGCTAGAATCCATGAGTGGTATGACCCATGGGGCAAACCATATTTATATGGTTAGTATGTTGACCAAGTTAATGTGGTGACCAAGACTTAGGAGTAATGGCCAAGTAAAAGATAAGTGTTGTGCTAGCCAAGTAATGAATAGTAAGGGGGTGGGTTGATTTAATGACTAAACTACCCTAGCTTTGTAAATTCTATAAATAGAGGAAGCTTGCAAGTCATTTGTTAGTTGTTCAAATAATCCAAACATTACAAAGTGCTTAAGTGTTAGAGAGATTAAGTTACAAATAAGTTACTTCCATAAGTAAGAAGAAGAAGAAGCTACTTACCAAGACTTCAAAAGTAAGACTTCTTCTCCATTATCTTTTATCTCTATGCTTGATAGGTTGATAAGAAAAGATGGATTAAGGAACATGAATGTTAAAAAGTAAGAAGAATGAGTAAGCAATGAACTTAAGTCACATAAGTTGGTAATAAGTCATTTAAGCTAGCATAAGTTATAAACTTATGTGAAAGTAGTATGAACTTGTAATGAGTTTATTAAGAGAAATGATATGGATGTAAAAGAAATTGTATGATCATATGTATCATGTATACATAAGTAAAGTTATATGTTAAGAACATATAAGGTATGATGATTAAGAAACTTTAATTGTCATAAGTCATGAACAATGAAATCTTAAGTAGTTTATAATTTGATAAAGTTATAAACTCATGAAGAAATAAATCTAAAATCCAACAATGAATATAAGTTATTGTAATAAGTATGTTAAGATGTTCACATGATGAATGGAATTCATTGGTAATGTGCAACAAATCATAAGAATGAAGATTTGTCGAAAATTGCACGATTGGACGATAATCATCGAATTCGTGAAATTCTCAGAATAGAAGTCAAATTTTGTGTTTAAACTTGAAACCGTTGTTTTCCAATGGAGACAAGTCGTATTTGGCATTTAAGAGTTGCGGATTCGAAAATGACCTGATTCCGACTTAGAACGAAGAAACGAGCATTGAACGTTCACGAACGTTTATCGTTTTAGTTAAAAATGAATCAATAGGTGAATTTTTAGAAAATAAAGTCAAATAGATAAAATTCTTGCATGAATGCGTAGATTACATAATTTGTGAATCGTAGGCTTTTGAACGTGCCAATTCGGACTTATAACGAAGGAGTTATGCGTCCGGGAAGTTCACAAAATTTAAAAACTGAAATTATATTCTGGTGCACAGAGTTGGCGCCGCGGCGCCAAACCTAGGCTAAATGAGTCACGCCGCAGCGCGTAACAGTAGCCGAGCACACTGCAAGAGTTCGCCGCAGCGCGAACCGTAGTACAATTTGTGGCGCCGCAGCGCCTTGTATAGTAAAAAAATCTTCTAGAGTGTGGCGCCGCAGCGCGGCCCATTATGTAAGGACTCGCGCTGCAGAGCCAGTCTCAGAAGAAAGATAGTAATGAATGTTTCTAAGTACACAGAAAGGAAAGCTAATTATTTGAAAGTAAACACAACTTAAGGAATGTAATGTGACTTTGTTTAAACTTTGTTAAACCTTAAGGATGTTGTATAAAAGTTGAGATAACTTAGTCGAATATAAATGCAAGGATAATGATAAACCGAAACAAATAATAACTGAATCTAATACACAATTAGATTGAGAAGAAGGGTAAGATATAGTCATATACATACTTGATTATATGTGACCTAATGTAAGGCATTATGTGATCATGTATTGTAGAGACTTGAAAGACTTAAACATAAAGTTAATTTATGGTAGCAGACGCTAAAGGCAAGTATTCTCATTCTTGTCTCAGTTCAATCTGAACAAGTTTTTGAGGTTCATGTATTCTTTTGCATGAATTAAGGTATGTTGAAGTTCAAGCCAATCCCTTGGCTAGACTTGGTAATTTATTCATCTATTATCAAATGTTGTTGTCTTTTGTCAACTACTCAATATGGTTTTCAAAAGAAGACTAAAATGTTAAACAAATGTTTTCTCAGTAAAACGACAGTCACGTGAGGTTGCCAAATGATTAAACATACATACGTTTAATGGATGTATTGTTGATCAATATAGAGTACAATAGGCTGATCACCTAGAAGTGCTCGTAAGTAATATCGGGCTTACGGAATTCGTTCCGGGTTGTCCTTTTTCCAAGAAAGAATGAATGCTCAAGGTCTTTGACCGGAGTAAATATTTTACTAAATATTGTTATGATTGTAAAACATTTTGAAAGAAAAGATGAAGTGCTATTTTGAATTAATAATAGGACTTCATAACTATTATTTAGTTATTGAAGATATACGATTCGTATGTGTCAAGCGTGTTGTTATTGAATTGTTATACTTGTTGAGCTAGTTATGCTCACTCTTGCTTGAATCATATGAATGCAGCTAAGACTGAACGTCCCGAAGGATCGAAAAAGGATAAAGGAAAAGCTAAGTCAGATTGTTAAGCTGTCTTGTAATAGAATAGGTTTAATGTTGTAATGTAACTGATATTATGACAAAGAACCTTTGTAATGGGTATAGAACCTAGGAAATGTAAATATTACTTTAAAGACATAGAAGTTATGCACATTCTTTGATACTTTCAATTGAATGAATGTATGAATGATTGTACAGTATAGCACCATCTGTCGGGTTGGAAGATACCCAGATTTGGGGGCGCTACAAGTTGGTATCAAAGTCTAGGTTATAAAACTTAAGGGGGAAAATAGAACCTTAAGTCATAACCTTAAGAAAGAATAAAGAAGTAAAAGATGGAAAGTAACCCTATAAAAATATATTATATTATGTTATGTGTTTATATTATTTTACTGACGTGTACTAATCAAACTATATTGTTTTATTGTAGATGTCAGGAAAAAATGATATGTATAGATACATACAGGTAGTGAACGAGGATTCGGTTAATCAGGTAGAGATACTACCAAATCCTGTAGCTGTAGAACCAGAGGTGGTGACAATCGAGTCTGGAGACTCTGACGATTTAGACTACATGTCTATATTTGATGGCATGCTAGAGGAGGAGGTGGACGTGATGTCCTTTGATCAGGTTCCACCTACAGAGAAATTGTCTACGGGGGAATCGATGAAGGCACTATTTATGTCAGTATTGGATAGGAATATCCATTACTGTCAAGAGGTTAAGGAGTTGAAAGAGGAACTCTAAGCTGTCTGTGAGGACAAGACTAGCATGGAGGGATTGTGGGAAGTGGAGCACAATGATAGAATTCTAGCTAACGACAAGGTCCGAGAGCTGAAATGTGAAGTCTTTGAACTCAAGCAGGAGCTAAAGACTAAACAGCAGAAGTTGGAGAGGATGTCCTATATACATAGGAGTTCTCATGTGGATTTCTAGCAGCAGGTAGCTGGGTATCCGATAGAAGCAGGACAGACCCGACATACTATCAGTAGAGATGTTATTGCCGGTCTGGCCAGCAAAGATTTTGAAAATGCCCTAAGGCAAATGTAAACTAGCAATAGCTAGAGTAGCTTAGATATGTAAATATTATGTATCTAGTAGTGACATAAAACCCTCTTTTGTATAACAAAAGGTAGTCTTTTGTAAATCCCAATTTTTGGAAAGTAATTGCGGGATGGTAATGTAATCAGCTAAGGCTGAGTAATGTAAACAATGTAGTGTTATACTACAAGTTATGAATCAATATAAGTCTTTTTATGGAATATATTGAGTAATGAGTATGAGTTATTGTCTTATTACAAATAATAACAAACCAACAAGAATAAAGTAATAATGATGTGTTGTTTTCTTAACAGCAAAATGCCGCCAAGAAGGAGACAACGAAATCAAGGTACTAATGTTAACCAACCGGAGGGTGGTCCAATTAATCCAATGCAGGAGTTCGTTAATCTTTTAACGACTGCATTTAATAGAACGGGGGCTAATGTACCTGTGATTTCGGGAGTAGTATGAGCTACTACTTTTAAGAATTTAAAAAGTGTAGGTCCGCCGGAGTTCAAAGGAACTACGGACCCTATAGAAGCCCAGACTTGGGTAAAAGAAATCGAAAAAGCATTTGTAATAGCAAATGTTGAGGAGGGTTAAAAGGTTGCCTTTGCAACCTATTTGATGAAAGGAGAGGCCAACTTCTGGTGGGAGGAAAACCAGGCTAGGGCCGATATAGGAAATCTAACGTGGGAGAGGTTTAAGGAGATTTTCTTCAAGAACTATTTTCCCACGAGAATGCAAGGGAGGATGGAAATGAGGTTTCTTGAATTGAAACAAGGGGATATGACAGTTCCCCAGTATTCCGCCAAGTTTAATGAACTGGCACGATTTGCTCCACATCAAGTGGACACTGAAGTGAGAAAGGCTAGAAGGTTCGAGCAGGGCTTGAAACCCTAGCTCTATAGCTGAATTTCTATGTTCCAAAGTACTTCCTTTGGAACCATATTAGAAAAGGCAATAATTGCCGAAGGTGGGAATGAGGCTCTCAACCAGTACCACAAGGATAAGAAAAACAAGGGCAAGGTTGATGGAGGAATCAAGACCGAGGGAGCCAGTGGAAGTGGCAACGGTCAAAAGAGGAAGAGCTTTAACTCTGCGAATACCGGAGTAAAACAAGGGGATTCTAAGAGAAGGACGGAGGCCTGTAAAACCTGCGGGAAGACTCACTTAGGAGTCTGTCTCAAAGGAAAGGCGATATGTTATAATTGTGGACAGGAAGGGCACATCTATCCAAATTCGAAGAAAAATCACGGATGTTTTGTATGTGGATCAACTGATCACATAGCGAAGAACTGCTCGACGAAGGGGACGGAAGGAAATAAGGGAACTAATAGTGGTAAGTTGGCTATTAGTGGTCCATCTCAGCCAAGTAAATCAATGGCTCGTACTTTTAATATGACGGTCCAAGATGCTGTAGCATCAGGGGATGTAGTTGCAGGTATTATTCCGATCAATAACATAAATGCATATGAGCTTTTTGATTCGGGTGCTACTTATTCATTTATAGCATGTGATTTTTCTAGACGACTAGAATTATTTCCCGAAAAATTACCTATACCTTTGAACATTAAGGTGGCAAATGAGGAGATAATTCCTGTTAAAAATATTCATAGGAGTTGTTGCGTAGATGTACGGGGTTGTAAGTTATCGGTTAATTTAATACCGATAAAGTTAGGAGAATTCGACGTAATTCTCGAAATGGATTGGTTAATTAATCATGGAGCAATTATAGATTGCCAAAAGAAATGCGTGAGCATCAAGACGTTGAAGCAACCACCTGTAGTATTTTACGACAGTAAGTTTCTGGGACGTCCGTGTTGCCTTACGATGACACAAACTAGAAAATTATTAAGGAAGGGTTGTGTAGGTTACCTATGCCGTGTTGTGGATACCCAGAGAATGGGAGCAACCATGGAACAAATACCTATAGTAAATGAGTTTATGGTTGTATTTCCAAGGGAGTTACCGGGGTTACCGCGGGATAGGGAGATCAAATTTGTGATAGACGTTGTGCCAGGAGCGGCACCAGTCTCAAGGGCACCGTACCATATACCACCTGTGGAAATGAAAGAACTAATGGTTCAGCTACAGGAACTATTAGACAGAAAGTACATTCAACCAAGGGTTTCTCCGTGGGGGGCACCAGTGTTATTTGTCAAGAAGAAAGACGGATCGTTAAGGCTTTATATCGACTATCGGGAGTTGAACAAGTTAACGATAAAGAATAAATACACATTGCCCAGGATCGATGATCTCTTTGATCAATTGAAAGGGGCAAAGTATTTTTCTAAAATAGATTTACAGACGGGGTATCATCAGTTGAAGGTCAGAAAGGAAGATGTACCAAAAACGGCATTCAGGACTCGTTATGGTCATTACGAGTTTCTGGTAATGTCATTTGGATTGACGAATGCACCAGCTGCATTTATAGATATGATGAATAGAGTGTTCAAACCATATTTGGACAAGTTTGTCGTTGTGTTTATCGATGATATTCTAGTCTATTCTAAGACGCCAGAAGATCATGCTGAACACTTAAGATTAGTGCTGGAGACACTAAGGAAAGAGAAGTTATATGCGAAATTCACTAAATGTGAATTTTGGATGGAAAATGTACAGTTTTTAGGTCATGTCATTTACCAAGAGGGGATTTCAGTAGATCCAGCGAAGGTAGAAGCAGTGATAAATTGGGAACAGTCAAAAATGCCGACTGAGGTGCGGAGTTTCCTAGGGTTAACAGGGTACTATCGAAGATTTATCCAAGATTTTTCGAAGATAGCTACCCCGTTGACTAATTTAACAAGGAAGACGGTGAAATACGTATGGACGGATAAATGTGAAGACAATTTTCAAGAACTGAAGAAAAGATTAAGTGAAGCACCTATTTTGTCATTGCTAAATGACACAGGAAATTTTGTAGTATATAGTGATGCTTCGCATAGGGGACTTGGTTGTGTGCTTATGTAACATGACAAAGTCATTGTGTATGCGTCACGACAGTTGAAGGATTATGAGAAAGTTTATCCTACTCATGATCTAGAACTAGCCGCAGTAGTGTTTGCCCTAAAGATATGGAGACGTTATCTTTATGGGGAAAAATGTGAGATATATACGGACCATAAGAGTCTAAAATATATCTTCACTCATAAGGAGTTGAATATGAGGCAGAGAAGATGGCTAGAGTTGATAAAGTATTATAATTTTGAAATCCTGTATTACCTTGGAAAAGCCAATGTAGTTGCCGACGCCTTAAGTCGGAAGGGTCGGGAAAAGTTGTCTATGTTAACGGCTCAAAATGAGTTAATAACAGAGATGGCTAGGATGGAGATAGAAGTAAAGATGTCGAGTAATAGTAGACAGATACTCTTTGCGACGAAAATGCAACCTTCCATCGTAGACAGAGTCAAGGAGGTACAACTCAAGACAGACGAGTGTAACCAAATGAAGAAGCGATTATCCGAGAAGAAAGATACTAAGTATAGTCTTGATAATAAGGGATTATTAAGATTTGAAGGAAGAATTTGGGTAAAGGAGCAAGTGTTACAAGAAGCTCATTGTTCGAGGTACTCGATACATCCTGGTAGCACTAAGATGTATCAAGACCTTCGACAGAGTTTTTGGTGGCCAAACATGAAGAGAGAAATAGCAGAGTATGTGAGTAGGTACTTGACTTGACAAAAAGTTAAGGCCGAACATCAATGACCCAGTGGCTTATTACAGTCATTGGAGATTCTATAATGGAAGTGGGAGCATATTATGATGGATTTCGTGGTGGGACTTCCGACGATAAATAAAGGGTACAATGCAATTTGGGTAATAGTAGACCGGTTAACGAAGTCGGCTCACTTTTTGCCAATCAGGGTCAAGTATAACTTAGACCAATTAGCTAAACTGTATGTTAAGGAAATCATTTCCAGATATGGAGTATCGGTATCGATTGTGTCTGATCGTGATCCATGATTCACATCGAATTTTTAGAGGAGTTTGCAAGAATAGTTGGGAACACAGCTGAAGTTAAGCACATCTTATCATCCACAAACCGATGGGCAGAGCGAAAGAACAATTCAGACGTTAGAAGACATGTTGAGGTCTTGCGTCATGAATTTCAAGGGTAGTTGGGATGATCACCTACCACTAGTAGAATTTGCGTATAACAATAGTTATCGTGCAAGCATAGGTATGCCACCTTATGAAGCTCTGTATGGAAGAAAATGCAGAACACCATTGTGTTGGGATGAGGTAGGAGAATGTCGGATGCTAGGACCAGAATTGGTGCAGCAGACAGCGGAGGTGGTAAAGTTAATTCGGATGCGTCTCGTCACAGCTCAGGACAGACATAAGAAGTATGCGGACTCACATAGACTAAGTCAAGAGTTTGAAGTGGGCTCGTATGTGTTTCTAAAGGTATCTCCTTGGAAAGGAAAGATACGTTTTGGAAAGAAAGGAAAGTTAAGTCCAAAGTTTATAGGACCTTTTAAAGTATTAAAACGGGTGGGAGAGGTAGCTTATATGATAGCATTACCTCCAGACCTAGAACGTATACATAACGTGTTTCATGTATCGGTGTTACGTCCATATAAGCCGGACTATAAGCATGTAATCGAGTATGAGCCGATTCATATCGAGAAGGACTTAACATATGAAGAATCGCCGATACAAATCATTGATAGAAAGGAACAAGTTCTGAGGAACAAGGTAATACCATCAGTAAAGGTATTATGGAAGAATCACGATGCTGAGGAAGCAACGTGGGAGCTAGAAGAACAGATGAAGAAAATTTTTACCCATCTATTTGGTTAAAGTAAGACGAGATTCTGAGGACATAATCTTTATAAGGGGGGAAGAATGTAACGACCGAGAAATTTAGATCTTATTGTAAAATGAGTTTATTAAATTAAATAATAATAAAATCTTATTCTATGTGTTATCAAGAAGGTTGTCGTTATATAACCTATTGATGTTAGAATGTCGTAGTATTTAAGCTACGTGGATGAATTAAAGTGTTTGAATTTCCAAGACGAAAATAAAAGTTTTCTGAGAAATTTTTTGAAGAAAACACTATTGTGACACCCCCAAATCCGGGTTACCTGACCCCCGAGTTTGGTGTTCACGATCCATAATATAATACCAATTAACTACCCATTCAGATATAAATAGGATTACATAAGTCATTAACATATATTGTTAATACATCAGTCCAGGTCCACTAACCTTAACATTACAGAAATTTCCCTTTAGATATGCAAAAGGAGTTTACAATACAATATAACATAATAATATTGTTCATTATAACTACTCCAACATCTTGCCTTTGCCTTTGATGTTCTTTGACCCGCTGGCCTCTTCATTCCTAGCTGAAATGTTTTATTTATAGCAAGGGTGAGCAACAAGTTTGCCCCGTAAGTTAAGACATACAATAAATGTATATGAATCAACAAGAACAGACTATCTATTTTGATAGAATGAAACTAAAGTTCGGGGAACTTGGAAATAGCTGAACAAATCGTTAATCAATAACAATTCTTCTTGTATTCTAGGCAACGCAATAATTTGATAATGAAAGAGTACAACGCTTTCAAAGTTTCTATGATATTCTATTGAATAATCAAGAATCAATTCTAAGCAATAACAAAGTGAAATAATTTCTAGATTTATGCTAAGTGGTCCCACCAGATCTTAGAACTTATTTTCTCGGGTATCTATCAAAGATTTACTTTGATACATACGCAGGAGTATCAGATAACCATAAAGATTAAATCATACCCCTCTGCAAGTACTTAGAGCCGGCCAACTCCTTGTACCCTATATTATGCATAATACTTAACAGCGCGCAATGGTTGAATATACGACCTACAATGTTCCCTTTATATAAAAGGTTGTTCTTCTCAGTCTCAGAATCAAGATTTTGATTTAACAACGAAATACTGTGATTTCAAATTCTATCTACTTATCGATATAGTCGAAACAATTGGCATCGATCTATCAATAACAATTGATTTCTCTTCTCGTAATTATCAAGTTCTAACAATTGTTCGTCTAACCAGTATAATTAGCTAAGACATTTCTCAATATAATTTGACAATAAACAGGAATTATCTGTATTGTCAATATTAGTTTCTGCAGATATAAATATCCAACAACAGTAATTCTACGAATATATATTTTCCGAATCAGTAATTCAATTTGAATTTTAATCAAGCACTAACTGCGAATAATCAACAATAAATTCCCTGGACATGGTATAATTAGCAATAATTAACCATTATAATATTTGAATGAATATAACTCAAGGTTGAGTTAGGAAACTTGTCTTTCGTGCTGATTACAGCTACACAATATAATTAACTGCGTTCGTAAGACCTATAATCAACAATGTCGGTCTCACAATTAGCAAATATCATTTATAACACGTAACACTGTATTCTACAGTCAAACTTCTCCTAGGCACATTACCACATAGCCACATTAGTGTTTATAACCTATATAAACACTTATCCAGTCTAACTATTTCGGTCTGGTTAGACCTCGGTCCGGTTAGACCTCAGTCCATTCTCGGTGTTTTGGTTACCCTATCCGACAATTAACACATTGATTGTCAATTAAACTTGGTCTCTAAGTTTCAATATTATTTTAGATAAGTCAAATATCGTTTATAATATTTTTCGGAAGCTTTTAATAATTTATAAACAATTATTATAATTTATAATAATTTTTTAAACATTTAAATCATTTTTAAATGATTTAATTATCAAATAATCTTATCATTATTAATATTTAATAATATAAAAATATTAATAACATACTTGTCAAAATATTAAAGTTATTATTAATAACATAAAATATTTTTAAATCATCAATATTCTACTTAAATGATTTTTAAAATAATTAAAATCATTTTTAAATCATTACCATTAATATTTAAATATTAATGTAATTATTATCAAAATATTAAAAGTCATTAATTATAACTTAAAATACTTTTAAATCATTTTTCTCATCTTTAAATGATTTTTAAATCAATAAAATTATTTTTAATTTATTTATTTAATATCATAATTAAATAAATTTAATATTATTAATATTAATTTATTAATGAGAATTCTCCAAAAATATTGAAAATAATATTTTATAATTCCAAATATTTTCTAACAATTTATTCTTATTTAAAATGATTTTTAAATCATTAAAATCATTTTTAACTTATTTATTTAATTTAATATTTAAATAAATCTAATATCATTAATATTAAATTATTAATGAAAATTCTCTAAAAATATTAAAAGTTACATTTTATAACTCAAAATTTTTTTAAATACATTATTCTTATTTAAAATGATTTTTCATAAGATTAAATCATTTTTCTCTAATTTATTTAATACACTAATTAAATAAATTAAATACTTTTAATATTTAAATAATTATAAATATTAAAGAAAAATATTCCAATTGGTCAAAAATTATTTTTCATAATTTAAAATAATTTTTAAAACTATTTTTGGTAATTTTTTGAATTTATTTCTATTTTTTTATTCATTTTTCGGAAATTCAGAAAATAAATAAATAGGAACCGTCGCTAAAGCCTTTAGCGACACTTGCCTGTAGCCTTAGGTGTTCTTGGCTCAAGAACACTGACAAAGTCCGTGTTCAAGGTGTCACGTTTGACTGCCTGTAATTCTCAGTATAATCATGTTCGATGCTAACTAAGGCTTCAATCGTGTAGTACTCATGTAGTACTACCATTAACAACCATCATCTTGCTCAAAACAACTCACAACCGAGAAATCTAGCCTCTTAATCATGCTGTCAGACAGCTCCTGAGTTTTCTGGGTAATCCCAGAAACCCAGGCAGCCACAAGTACTACTTTGGGGCTTGATTATCTTCATGATCTGGCCATAACATTGATGTTCTTAAGGTCTAAACCTCTAGTTCACATGACAAGGAACAAAGTATGTAATATAATCTTAGTCCAAACATAACAGAATCATAATTTATGGTTCAGTCAAACTCTGACAAAAACTTAGTTCATACGTTTTCTGGAAATTCCAGAAAACAGACATTCATGTCGAGTAAGCTAGTTTGACTAGCCACTCTAATCGCTACGATGATGGTTTGAAAGATGTAAGGACATATTATTATAGTAGATCTAGCAGGTTATAACTTGGTCACAAACACAACATCAAACAACACAACACCTGCCAG
Organism: Panax notoginseng; assembly: GCA_016801055.1. Classification (NCBI taxonomy): domain Eukaryota; kingdom Viridiplantae; phylum Streptophyta; class Magnoliopsida; order Apiales; family Araliaceae; genus Panax; species Panax notoginseng. The sequence continues at coordinate 138,400,123 of CM029018.1, forward strand.
ATCCGGACCTTGAAAAAACGTTGTCAGACTCTAGAAACTGCATTCTGGGTTGCCCAGAATGTACTCGGTCATGGTTGGTCAACCGACTTTCACCGAGTATAACTTGAAATCTAAGAATTTAAAAACCCTGATTTCACTTTCCAAATAAAGAACACCTTTCAGGCTATAGATTAAACACATAAAACATAACAAAACATTAACATACAGGGATCTGAGCCGTCTGACATTTGCTCGTCAGAGCACAAAATATTTTCTTGGACAATTTTGGAAAAACACCCTTTTAAGCACTTAGATGCTATGGATCCATCATGGATCATCATAGATCAACTAAAAACATTATATATCACTTATAAAAACACAAAAACAAAAAATTTTCCCAAGCATACAAGATCAAAAGTAAAAATGAGTTTATACCTCTTTTGCTCAAATCTTGATCTTCCAAACTGTTATTGGATGATCTAAAGGTTAATTTTATGACTGATCTACTTATGTATTTCGTTGGTTTAGGAGAGAGAGAGAGAGTTGGTGAGAGCAAGAGACTAAATGAGCCAAATTTTGAGAGTTTCTCTCTCTTTAATCTATATATAATACTTAGATATGTTGCTAGCGGATATTTTAGGCTGAGTTAGGCTGATTTGCTAGTAAGATAAGTCACCTTGGTCAAAATAGTTAGTGAACAACTCTTGATTTGGCAAGATTTACAAGTAAATCTAGTAAAATATCCATAAAGGGCATTTTTGACATTTATAAAATAATTTTAATGGCAATTTTGTCTAATGCACAAACCTTTAGGGTTTAGGGTTAGGGTTAGGATTAGGATTTAGGATTTGCACCCTTTAGGGTTTAAACCCTTTAGATTTGCAATTTAATTTTCAAAATTTTCAAATTTCAGTTTCCAAAATAGAAAATTAATAATTCCAAATTACAATTAGGATTCGATAATTATATTAATATTTCCTAATTATAAAATTCAATCTTGCTAATTAGGATTAATATCCCTAATTAAAATTACTTAATTTAGCAATTAGGTTTAAAATGATCATTAGGGTTTATAACCCACGAATTAGGATTTTAATAAGAAAAATAAATTTTCTAAATTACAATTAAGGTTTGTAAAATAGAAATTAATATAACAAAAATATAATTAGGGTTTTCTAATCATATTTAAGTTTAATACACACAATAGGCTTGCCAATTAGGATTAGGCTTTCCTAATTTAGGGCTTAGAATTCCCGAATATAAAATTAGGGTTTCCCGGTTTTCGATTAGGGCTTCGAACGGTACGTTAGAGGTTCTGATCCTGAGATTAGGGTTTCTAATCTCTTATTAGGTTTTATTAATTTCAAACCTTATCCGATCAATCATTGATCAATAAATTTCTTCGGTACAAACACAAACTTATTAATATAATTATTTTAATTATATTTTCTACTGAATCCCTATCCAGAAATTAGAATTAGGATTTCTAAAGCTGTTAAGCACAACTCTACTCTAATTTTATTAGTCAATACACAAATTGACTTCCTCTATACACGTACCACCGATACTTGTCACATAAACGATAATTAATATTAATATTAATATTAATAAAAAAAATTTATTCGCAAATTTTTGATTATTCGAAATCTCGGGTTATCACAACTATTCATCAGGATTTGCTCGAGATATAATTTTAAATTTTTGAGAAATACGTAATGATGGAATAACAAGGTAAGATGGATTATGTAATAAAAATCTAATTATGGAAAATGTAATAATTCGCTTGTGGACATAATTTATAAACGTTAAGGAAGTCGAAATAGTAATGAATAAGTAATAATGGTATGATACTTAGGTATTGTACAAAAGTAATGAAAACGAGTATAATACGAGTTTGTATGAAGGATGAAATATTGTATATAAATTCTATATGAATTAGAATACGAAAATGATACATAAACAATATGTATATGTATTAAGTAATGTTAATGGACATGGAAGATTGATTAACAATTATTAAAGTTCAAGTAAATAAAATGTTAAGGACAAATGATTAGTTAATAAACAAGTTAGTGTTTATTAATGCAAAGGCCAATGATTTATTTAATCGAAGCCCAAGCTAGAATCCATGAGTGGTATGACCCATGGGGCAAACCATATTTATATGGTTAGTATGTTGACCAAGTTAATGTGGTGACCAAGACTTAGGAGTAATGGCCAAGCAAAAGATAAGTGTTGTGCTAGCCAAGTAATGAATAGTAAGGAGGTGGGTTGATTTAATGACTAAACTACCCTAGCTTTGTAAATTCTATAAATAGAGGAAGCTTGCAAGCCATTTGTTAGTTGTTCAAATAATCCAAACATTACAAAGTGCTTAAGTGTTAGAGAGATTAAGTTACAAATAAGTTACTTCCATAAGTAAGAAGAAGAAGATGCTATTTACCAAGACTTCAAAAGTAAGACTTCTTCTCCATTATCTTCTATCTCTATGCTTGATAGGTTGATAAGAAAAGATGGATTAAGGAACATGAATGTTAAAAAGTAAGAAGAATGAGTAAGCAATGAACTTAATTCACATAAGTTGATAATAAGTCATTTAAGCTAGCATAAGTTATAAACTTATGTGAAAGTAGTATGAACTTGTAATAAGTTTATTAAGAGAAATGATATGGATGTAAAAGAAATTATATGATCATATGTATCATGTATACATAAGTAAAGTTATATGTTAAGAACATATACGGTATGATGATTAAGAAACTTTAATTGTCATAAGTCATGAACAATGAAATCTTAAGTAGTTTATAATTTGATAAAGTTATAAACTCATGAAGAAATAAATCTAAAATCCAACAATGAATATAAGTTGTTGTAATAAGTATGTTAAGATGTTCACATGATGAATGGAATTCATTGGTAATGTGGAACAAATCATAAGAATGAAGATTTGCCGAAAATTGCACGATTGGACGATAATCGTCGAATTCGTGAAATTCTCGGAATAGAAGTGAAATTTGTGTTTAAACTCGGAACCGTTGTGTTCCAATGGAGACAAGTCGTATTTGGCATTTAAGAGTTACGGATTTGAAAATGACCGGATTCTGACTTAGAACGAAGAAACGAGCGTTGAACGTTCACGAACGTTTATCGTTTTCGTTAAAAATGAATCAATAGGTGAATTTTTAGCAAACAAAGTCAAATAGATAAAACTCTTGCATGAATGCGTAGATTACGTAATTTGTGAATTGTAGGCTTTTAAACGAGCCAATTCGGACTTATAACGAAGGAGTTATGCGTCCGGGAAGTTCACAAAATTTTAAAACTAAAATTATTTTCTGGTGCACAGAGTTGGCGCCGCGGCGCCAACCCTAGGCTAAATGAGTCACGCCGTAGCACGTAACAGTAGCCGAGCACACTGCAAGAGTTTGTCGCAGCGCGAACCGTAGTACAATTTATGGCGCCGCAGCGCCATGTACAGTAAAAAAATCTTCTAGAGTGTGGCGCCGCAGCGCGACCCATTAAGTAAGGACTCGCGCCGTAGCGCCCGTCTCAGAAGAAAGATAGTAATGAATGTTTCTAAGTACACAGAAAGGAAAGCTAATTGTTTGAAAGTAAACACAACTTAAGGAATGTAATGTAACTTTGTTTAAACTTTGTTAAACCTTAAGGATGTTGTATAAAAGTTGAGATAACTTAGTCGAATATAAATGCAAGGATAATGATAAACTGGAACGAATAATAACTGAATCTAATACACAATTAGATTGAGAAGAAGGGTAAGATATAGTCATATACATACTTGATTATATGTGACCTAATGTAAGGCATTATGTGATCATGTATTGTAGAGACTTGAAAGACTTAAACATAAAGTTAATTTACGGTAGCAGACGCTAAAGGCAAGTATTCTCACTCTTGTCTCAGTTCAATCTGAACAAGTTTTTGAGGTTCATGTATTCTTTCGCATGAATTAAGGTATGTTGAAGTTCAAGCCAATCCCTTGGCTAGACTTGGTAATTTATTCATCTATTATCAAATGTTGTTGCCTTTTGTCAACTACTCAATATGGTTTTCAAAAGAAGACTGAAATGTTAAACAAATGTTTTGTCGGTAAAACGACAGGCACGTGAGGTTGCCAAATGATTAAATGTACATACGTTTAATGGATGTAGTGTTGATCAACATAGAGTACAATAGGCTGATCACCTAGAAGTGCTCGTAAGTAATATCGGGCTTACGGAATTCGTTCCGGGTTGTCCTTTTTCCAAGAAAGAATGAATGCTCGAGGTCTTTGACCGAAGTAAATGTTTTAATAAATATTGTTATGATTGTAAAACATCTTGAAAGAAAAGATGAAGTGCTATTTTGAATTAATAATAGTACTTCATAACTATTGTTCAGTTATTGAAGATATACGATTTGTATGTGTCAAGCGTGTTGTTATTGAATTGTTATACTTGTTGAGCTAGTTATGCTCACTCTTGCTTGAACCATATGAATGCAGCTAAGACTGAACGTCCCGAAGGATCGAAAAAGGATAAAGGAAAAGCTAAGTCAGATTGTTAAGCTGTCTTGTAATAGAATAGGTTAAATGTTGTAATGTAACTGATCTTATGACAAAGAACCTTTGTAATGGGTATAGAACTAGGGAAATGTAAATATTACTTTAAATATATAGAAGTTATGCTCATTCTTTGACACTTGTAATTGAATGAATGTATGAATGATTGTACAGTATAGCACCATCTGTCGGGTTAGAAGATACCCGGATTTGGGGGCGCTACAAAGTGTGTGCTACGTGCGGAAAGTTTCAATCGGGTATGTTCTTAAGGGGAAAGCGTGTGTGCTTTAACTTTGGCCAGGAGGGTCACATTGCCCCGAATTGCAATCAACCCAAGAAGAATGTTTGCGACACCTGTGGGTCGAAGGACCATTTCGCTCGCGAGTGTCCAAAGAAGAAATCTGGTGAGACAGCTGGAAGCTAAGGAAATGGCGGTGGAGGTACACTGGCTATTGCTGGGCCAACATCATCAAATAAGCCTACAGCCAGAACCTTTAATATGACGGTGCAGGACGCAGTGCAATTAAAAGATGTTGTGTCAGGTATTATCCCAATCAATGATATAAATATATACGTATTATTTGATTCGGGTGCTACTTGCTCGTTTATATCTGATGAATTTTATAAGAGGTTAGAAATACCTAGTGAAGAGTTAAATTTCCCTTTACAAATAGAAATTACGAATAGGACTGTAATTCCGGTTAGATTCGTATACAAGAACTGTAGGGTGAATATTAAGGAGAATGATATAATAGTAGATTTAATTCCGATAAAACTCGGAGAATTAGATGTTATATTGGGAATGGATTAGCTATTCAATTATGGAGCGATAATTGACTGCCAAAAGAAATGTGTAAACCTTATAACTCTGTCAAAGGTAGTTTCTATGGTAGCAAATCGCCTAGACAAATGAGATGTCTAACTGTTATGCAGGCCAAGAAGTTGTTGAGTCAAGGCTATATAGGATATTTAGCCTACATAGTCGATACTCAAAAGAAGAAGGAGATGAAATTGGAGGAGATACTAGTGGTTAAGGATTTTATAGACGTGTTTCTGGAAGATTTACCAGGACTTCTGCCTGACAGAGAAATTGAGTTCGTGATAGATTCAACACCAGAAACTACTCCAATATCGAAGGCCCCGTGCAGAATGGCTCCGGTAGAAATGAAGGAACTAATAGTACAACTGCAAGAGCTTCTAGACAATAAATATATTCAGCCAAGCGTATCACCGTGGGGAGCGTCGGTGTTATTCATGAAGAAGAAAGATGGGTTAATGCGTCTTTGCATTGATTATAGGGAATTGAGCAAAGTCATTATTAAAAACAAATATTTGTTCCCAAGAATAGATGACTTGTTTGACCAACTGAAAGGTGCTAGATATTTCTCAAAAATAGATTTGAGAAGTGGGTATCACCAACTGAAAGTAAAGAAGGAGGATGTACCGAAGACAACATTCTATACTCGGTATGGACATTACAAATATTTGGTGATGTCTTTTGGTTTGACAAACACCCCTGCAGCTTTCATGGATTTGATGAATAGGGTGTTTAAACCATTTTTATACAAGTTTATGGTGGTGTTCATCGATGATATTTTGGTGTATTCCAAATCTTGAGAAGAACACGTGGAACATTTACGTTTGACGCTAGAGACGCTAAGAAAAGAAAAGCTATACACAAAATTCTCTAAATGTGAATTTTGGCTGGAACGCATACAATTTCTTGGGCATGTAATTGACAAGGATGGAATTTCAGTGGATCCGTCAAAAGTCAAAGTTGTGATAAATTGGGAACAAGAAAGAACTCCATCAGAAGTAAGAAGTTTCTTGGGATTAACAGGGTATTTAAGATGATTTATTCAAGATTTTTCCAAAATTGCCACTCCAATGACAAATTTGACGAGGAAAGCTGTAAAATTTATTTGGACGGAGAAGTGCGAGGAAAGTTTTGCTGAATTGAAGAAGAGACTTAGTGTAGCACCTGTATTGTCATTACCAGATAATACAGGGAACTTTGTGGTCTATAGTGATGCTTCACACAAAGGGTTGGGTTATGTCCTTATGCAAAACGGTAAGGTCATTGCATATGCATCAAGGCAATTGAAAGACTATGAGAAAGGATATCCGACTCATGATTTAGAGTTGGTGGCGGTTGTGTTTGCTCTGAAGATATGGAGACACTATCTCTATGGAGAAAAATATGAGATCTACACAGACCATAAGAGTCTGAAGTATATTTTCACACAGAAGGACCTGAATATAAGTCAAAGGAGATGGATGGAATTAATAAAAGATTATGATTGCAAAATCTTTTATCATCCGGGCAAAGAAAACGTGGTTGCGGATGCCTTGAGTAGAAATAGCAGAGAAAAGTTAATGTTGTTAACCTATAAAGAGGAGCTTATTTCAGCGATGGCAAGGCTAGAGTTGGAAATCAAATTTCCAAAAGAATCCAACGAAAATTTTTATCATATGGAAGCTAGTCCAACTTTGGTGGACAAAGTGAAGAATGCTCAACTACAAGATGAAGAATGCAGAAAAATAAAGGAAAGTGTTGTCGAGGGTAAGGAGGTGAAGTATATGGTTGATACTGAGGGAATGCTAAGATTCGAGGGACGAATTTGGGTTCTAGTAGTATCAGATATTAAAGAAGAAATCTTGACAGATGCTCATAACTCAATATATTTGATTCATCCGGGAAGTATGAAAATGTATCAAGATTTGCGGTGACACTTTTGGTGGCCAAATAGGAAAAGAGACGTTGCAGAATGAGTTGCAAAGTGTTTGACGTATCAAAGAGTGAAGGCAGAACATCAAAGGTCAAGCGAATTACTTCAACCGTTGAAAATACCATAATGGAAATGGGAGCATATCACAATGGATTTTGTGGTAGGTCTTCCAACAACTCAGAAAGGATACGATGTAATTTGGGTGGTAGCGGATAGATTAACGAAATCAGCCCACTTTTTACCAATAAAGATAGGTTTAACCTTGATCAACTGTTAAAACTGTACGTCAAAGAGATCGTGTCGAGACATAGAGTTCCCGTGTCAATAGTATCAGATAGAGATCCGAGGTTCACCTCAAATTTCTAGAAGAGGCTACAAGAATGCATGGGAACGCAACTAAAGATGAGTACAACATATCATCTACAAACCGATGGTCAAAGCGAACGAACAATCTAGACGTTAGAAGATATACTCAGAACGTGCATCATGGACTTCAAAGGAAACTGGGATTATCATTTACCGTTGGAGGAATTTGCATACAATAACAATTATCATGCAAGCATTGGTATGCCGCCATATGAGGTGTTATACGGTAAGAAATGCAGAACTCCACTGTGTTGGGATGAAGTTGGTGAACGTAAATTGTTAGTACCAGAATTGGTACAATAGACCGGTAAAGTTATAAAACGCATCCGAGCAAGACTGGTAGCTACTCAAGATCAATAGAAGAAGTATGCTGATCAACACAGGCATAATCGCGAATTTGAAGAAGGAGATTTCGTGTTCCTGAAAGTTTCTCCTTGGAAGGGGAAAATTCGTTTTGGCAAGAAAGGAAAGCTAAGCCCAAGGTTTATTGGACCTTTCGAGATATTACGAAGAGTGGGGGAGGGGTGGCTTACGAGGTAGCTTTACCTCCAAAATTAGAACATGTTCCCAACGTTTTTCATGTGTCGGTATTACGATCGTATAAACCTGATTACAAGCATGTAATCGAGTATGAACCGTTGCAGTTTAGTAAAAATTTATCTTATGAAGATATTCCTATCCAGATAGTCGACAGGAAAGAACAAGTGCTCATGAATAAAGTGATACCTTCTGTGAAGGTGATATGGAGGAACCACAATGTGACAGCCCGAAAATTTAAAAAATCTTGAATGATTAATTAAAAGTTAAACTTTAAAACCTATAGTGGAAATAGATGATTTATTTAAAAATTTTAAGAAAAAATCAGTACGATTTAATAATTGAAAGAGATTATGTAATAATATATACGTCAGGCCATGTGAAGAAGGCCTATTGAATATAGCAAACCGTATTAAGAGGTTTAATAGACATTAAATTAAATATCTAGTCTAATATATGAGTATATAAATCACTTTATAATTTATGAAGGATATGTGTATATATGTAATATGGTAAATATATTAAATTATATTTGCTATATGTAAAGAAATTGATTCGAATAATTTATAATGTGAGAAAATAAGTTTTTTAATTTTTTTTCTATATGTGATGTGTGCATGTTTGGTGTAACTTATAATTGGGAGTTAATGAATATATATATATATATATATATATATATATATATATATATATATATGTTACGCTAGGAAATAAAATTGTTGGGAACAATTTGCATAATAAAGCAAAAAAGAGGCGGATTACGCATATAATATTTATATATACTTTACCCAAGAGTATTAGAATAAATTCTTATATGAAATTAATTTAATAAAGAAAAGATATTATATTTATCGTAATATCTTAAGGAAAGTATATATAAATTCTTAATTGAATTTATGTTAATAAGGTAAGGATATTATATTATCTTGGGTATGTAAATAATTATATTTGCATAAGAAATTATGTGTAGAATATTTATTTTGTAATTATAAAATAAATATGTAATTTAAATGTTTTGTTTTATATAATTTATGTATCAAAGATGTGTTATATAAATTATATGATTTCACGAGGTTAAGATAAAATTAAGACATTAGACCATAGTAATTTACATGACCTAAACAATTTCTTTAAAGCCCAAAATATTAAGTTCAAAACCCAATTTAAATCCAATTTAGTGAAAGTCAAAATTGGTCAAAGTGCTAGTTTATTATTTGTGTAAGTATACATGTGGGATAAATCAAAAAAGGAGAGTAAAGTGAGGGGGGATGCACCGGCTATTTGAGGGAGTAATAAGCATGTGGCGTAAAAATAATAATAATCCAAGTTTACTCTCACACTCCAATTCAAGTGGCACCCCAAAGTTCTAGCCACATTATTTCGTTAAGAGCTGCAAGCAAGCTAAAAGATTAGAGAAAGAGAGAGGAGCCAGGTGGAAGAAGGCAATACTAGCACATGCTAAACAGAATTTGTTTGCCACCTTGCATATCTAATAAGATCTCTTAAGATAGAGAGAGAGAGAGAGAAAGAAAAGATATTGGAAAGAGAAAGAATAGATATGTAAGAGATTAGGAGAGAGAGAAGATGAGAGAAGCAAAATAGAAAGAGAAGAAAGTGAGTGGGTCGGCAGGGAGGAAAGGGAGAAGAAAGTTGGTCATTATGCTACCACACTTCATCTCTTATTTTGGGAAGAAGAAATATAGCCAAAGATCAAATTTATAAATCCTAATTAAGTTTATGTATATTATTTTGGGTTGTGTTGAATCAAATCTTGAGTTATGATCTTGAACTCTAAAAATCATAGATATACATGTTTTAGAGTGTGCTATGTGTAGATGTAGTCATTTTGGATGTTAACAAGTTTGATCAAAGAAGAAAAGTGAAAATAGTTTTTAAAACTAAGAAAAAACTAGTAGACTGCTGCCCCTAAAATGAAAATTTGGGGTTAGTTAGGATGTTTAGAAAATTCTGGGTTTTCGGTATGTTATAGTACACTGAATAAGATTTCCATAGACTACGGAACGGACTAAATCCGACATCGAAGGAGAAAGTTATGACATTTCAAAGTTGTAGTGTCAAAATTGTCCAACAAGTACAGTGCAATCCACTTCAACTGAGTTTTTGGACTAATGTGTTCAGAATCTAAGAAATAGTCAGTAGGGAAGAGTTGTAGTCTCGGAAGTTAGCTTCGCGTGGGCTCAAGAATCGCTCAAAAATGATTTAAGACGAAAATATTATGACTGTTTTAGTGAAAGAGGGCAAATCTATGAAAAAGATGAAAACTGTCGCGAGTGGACATTTTTTGGGCTTGTTTTAGGTTGCCTAAGGGGTCCAAAATTGCTGGGTGATATTTTTTAAAAATACTTTGGTATGACATGTATAACATATCCAAAAATCAGATTAATCGGAGTTTTGAGTAACGCGTGAGAAAATCGTGAACTGGCTGCCTCAAGATGTGCAACAGGTAGAGCAGTAGCAGCACATGCCGAGCGCCAAGCGTGCCTGGGCTGGGTTGTGCTGACTGCTGCTTGACGTCCTTTACGCGCACTGTTTTCATGAGCTTCTGTGATCCATTTTCGTGATGTGAATTTTTTCTAAAATACAATGACATGAGGTCTATAACATGCCCAAAATTTCACTAGTATATGACTTACGATTTGAGAAATAAAAATGAGCGAACATGCGTGTCAGAACTAAAATTTGAACGAATATCGAACATCGGCGCGTCGAGCGACTTTGACGTTCGACGTTCCGAATCGCGTTCCGGCAAAATAATAAGTCATAATAAATCTATTAAAGTCCTACGGGGCGAGATTTGACTATAAGTGATATTTTCTGCCGGAAAATTTCCTTTCGAGCATAAATAAAGCAATAAAAATATGTAATAAATATAAATTACATACTTAAGCGAAATAATATCTATAGTTGCCTATAAAATTATTTTATGGTGCAACGAAGAATGTGAAACCATTAAAAAATTGTATTAATCATAAAAATGATATTTTGAGATTTTCAGAGTTCAAAGTGAGGTTTTTGAGCTGATTAATACATATACATATATATAGCGAAAATGCGAATATTAGTAAAACGAAAAATAAAGCGAATGTGCTAGCAGAATGAAATATGTATATATAAGAAAATGGTCTGTGTTGACTCATGAATGGACAAAATGATATAAAAATTATTTAAATTAAAGAAATAATATTGTTAATTGAATTTACTATAAAAGCTATGCATTAGCTGTTTAAACTCTGAATTTGCAAGTAAATGTAAAAGATATTTCTGAAATAGAATTTTAATGGTTTAAAGCTTCAAGATGTAAAATATTTACATCTTAAAATGTGTGAGATCTTTATTATTTATGAAACAAGTAAAATATTATTACATGATTAATAATATTAGATAATGATTAATAATATTAGATAATGATTAATATTATTAGTTATGGATTAAAATATTATTAAAGGATTAATACTATTAGTATTTGATTCAAATATTATTAAAGGGTTAATAATATTGGTAAATGATTAAAATATTATTAAATGATTAATAATGTTTGTGAATGATTAATAATGTTAAGAAATGATTAAAATATTATTAAAAATTAATAATATTAGACAAGAGTTTAAGATAATGGTTAAGTGATAGTAATATTATTAAGGGATAATAATATTACTAATGAGTTAAAGAATTATTCAATGTTTGATTATGTGGCTAAATGTTAGCTAATTTATTATTTGAATAATAGTATTGTGAGATAAAATGTATTATGCTAATTGGAGGATCGATCTTATTATTGATAGGACTTTTATAAGAGATTAAATTAAATTGCTTAGCGGTAATCAACGGTACAAGCAAGTTTCCTCAACTCAAACTCGAGTTATATTTCAAAGCATGTTAGTGAATGATTATTCACATCTATACTGATTATTGATTCGCACTTAGTGCAAGTTGCATATGTTCATCAGTTATGAAAGGCTGATCACCTTCATTACCCTAAGGTTCAGATAAAGTTATTTCTAGTCCTTGTGGACTTTAAACATTATTGATTCAGTCATTCAATTATTGATATATTGATTCATGTTTCTTCACAATTATTAAATTGTTGAAAACTTGAAAGCTTATTATTCTTTTAATCATGATATATCCTCAAATAAATTTAAATTGCTGGGCAAATTTGATGCTCACCCTTGCTATATCATGATAAATATTTTCAGATTAAGATGAAAGCTCGAGAAAAGGCAGAAGCAAAGACAAAGTGCAAGATTAAATTATGGTGCAGTTAGATATATTAAATTTTCTGACGAAAATAGTATTATAAACATTTAAGATATTGAAGGTGTGTAATAAGTTAAGGTTGTAGACCTTGGGGTTTATGTTGTAAAAGTTTAATGTATAAACAATTTAAGTTTATATCTTCCGCAATAGTTATAGAAATAGTATACCAGATCCTTGGTGATTTGGACAGGGATTTGGGGATTCTACAGTTGGTATCAAAGCCGTAGGTTATAAATCTTAGGTAGGGGTACCTTAGGCTATAACTGCGGAGATGATAAGGAATAAACTCAGATCGAGTTTAAGTGATAAGAAATGAATTTAGGAAATTCATTATTAAGTAAAGAGAAAGATAGATAATATTCAAAGGAGAATCTTGAAGAGATAGAATGATAAGAATCCGGAGTTTCCTGACTCTAGTAATAAAGATGAAAAGTGATACTAAATTGACGATGTCTATAAGATGAAAAGTGTAAATAAAATCATAATATAATATGATTAAAGAGAAGAATAAGAAGATCGTAGTATAAAACGATCGTAACTATAAGGAGAAATGATTTCAAAATAAAATCACGACGTGATCAGATTAAATTGTTGAATAACATATGATATATTAAATGATTGGAATGATATAGCCTGACGCTGTAAAGAGAATGTACTATAAAATGGTACTATGTAAACTCAGAAACGAGTGGTAAATGTTAAGATACGGATTAAAGAAAATTCGTATTAAGAAAAGAGAAAGTTCAAATTGTGTGGAATTTTAATTGAGGACTCATGTCAGCAGCTGAGTTGTATGATTCCTTGTATGGGCGGGAAATTTATACTTGGTTTTAGAATCACTTAGCTTCCTGGTCGATATAGTGTTTAGGTTGACAAATTCTTTGTATGGGCGGGGAATTGTCCGCTTAGCTTCCTATATTGATTAGTGGTCGAGTTTGGTTTGACAACCACTTAGTTTCTTGCATTTATAATCATTGGAACATGATGTCGCGCTATTTGCTATATGCATGTTGAGAAGGTGATTTTTTTCTCATGTGTATAACGAATAGGTAGAGAATATAAGGTTAGTTACGAGTTCTTAAAACTCATACTTATGGTAAGTTCATGACTCATAATCATATAGTATATTTTTGAACCCCTCAACGAATGGACGCCAAAGGTCTGACTAGGATAAGTTCTTAAACTCATATTATTGTGGCAAGTTCCTGAACTTTTAAAGTATGGTAAGTTTGATGAACTGGGGTATAGATAATTGTGAATGGAGTATTGAGGATGATAGGAATAGATAGACTGATTAAGCAATGGATCATTATAGAAAGAGGAGTTGATGGTGGAGACATAGGTTTTTCCAGATCTTCTAGCTATGTTAGACTTCAAAGTTTTTGACATCAAGCTAAATTCGCATTGATGTGTCTTTCGAAACAAAATGTATTTTTGTTATCCTCAACACGTGGGGACAAGTGTGTAGGTGTGGACTTCGGGCTACTAACACATCGTTACCTGTTGTGGCATGATGACACCAAAGATGATTTGCAATAATTTTTGAACGATTTAAAGAATAGTCTATGCTAATTGATTCGGCTATACAAAAATGATTTGAATAATCAAAATATATTTTTTTATATCATCAATGTATCATGGAACTTAATGCAGAATGATAAAAATGATGGAGTCATCAATGCAGTATTACTTAGTGTTGGATGTGATCTAAGGATCGTCAGCCCACTATGGTATGGTGTAGTATGACAAAGTCACCAAATGACGGAATCCTCAAACGGATTGTAATACAGTGCGGTATCATGAAGTCATAAAATGATTTGAAGAATTTTTAAAGTAAATTATTGTCAACTGAATTTGGCCAAAAATATTTTGATTGAAATTGATTATTGATATGGGTTTAAGATATTTGATTCGGCTAGACCAACTTTTATGAAAATCCTAAGCGTTCTTTGAAAATTATCCCGAACCAAATTGTTTTGGTGCGGAATCCTATGATAAAACTGAGGTGAACTATGATTGTTTGGATAAAATAATCCAATCTAGTAGTGTAAATATTCGCTAGACATGATTGATACGTTATGCATGACGAAAGAGTATGATAAGCTAATCACCTAAAGTACTAGCAACAATAGTTTACCTTCTTTGTGATTGTAAACATACCTATTAATTTACTATTTTGCGATATAAATATCGTTAAAACTGCATGTTCATGGTCTATATGACCCCTTGGCATGATTTAAAAAGTTTTAACTCCTTAGACTGAAGTCATGGAAGAATGTGATAGTAGCAGAGCTCTTCATAGTAGGATGCAATATGTACTCGTTAAATTGAGCATGAAATCAAGTAAAGGTTAAAATGAAACCTATTTTTGATGAATAAAAAGAGTAGCGATTAGTATGCTGTAATTTCGAGGACGAAATTCTTAGAAGAAGGGGTGAATGTGACAACCCAAAATTTAAAAAATCTTAAATGATTAAATTAAAGGTTAAAATTTAAAACCTAGAGTGAAAATAGATGATTTATTTAAAAATTTTAAGAAAAAATCAATACGGTTTAATAATTGAAAGAGATTATGTAATAATATATACGTCAGGCCATATGAAGAAGGCCTATTGAATATAGCAAACCGTATTAAGAGGTTTAATAGACATTAAATTAAATATCTAGTCTAATATATGAGTATATAAATCACTTTATAATTTATGAAGGATATGTATATATATGTAATATGGTAAATATATTAAATTATATTTTCTATATGTAAAGAAATTGATTTGAATAATTTATAATGTGAGAAAATAAGTTTTTAAATTTTTTTTTCTATATGTGATATGTGCATGTTTGGTGTAACTTGTAATTGGGAGTTAATGAATATATATAATTATATATATATATGTTACGCTAGGAAATAAAATTGTTGGGAACAATTTGCATAATAAAGCAAAAAAGAGGCGGATTAAGCATATAATATTTATATATACTTTACCTAAGAGTATTAGAATAAATTCTTATATGAAATTAATTTAATAAAGAAAAGATATTATATTTATTGTAATATCTTAAGGAAAGTATATATAAATTCTTAATTGAATTTATGTTAATAAAATAAGGATATTATATTATCTTGGGTATGTAAATAATTATATTTGCATAAGAAATTATGTGTAGAATATTTATTTTATAATTATAAAATAAATATGTAATTTAAATGTTTTGTTTTATATAATTTATGTATCAAAGATGTGTTATATAAATTATATGATTTCATGAGGTTAAGATAAAATTAAGACATTAGACCATAGTAATTTACATGACCCAAACAATTTCTTTAAAGCCAAAATATTAAGTTCAAAACCCAATTTATATCCAATTTGGTGAAAGTCAAAATTGGTCAAAGTGCTAGTTTATTATTTGTGTAAGTATACATGTGGGATAAATCAAAAAAGGAGAGTAAAGGGAGGGGGGATGCACCGGCTATTTGAGGGAGTAATAAGCATGTGGCGTAAAAATAATAATAATCCAAGTTTACTCTCACACTCCAAGTCAAGTGTCACCCCAAAGTTCTAGCCACATTATTTTGTTAAGAGGTGCAAGCAAGCTAAAAGATTAGAGAAAGAGAGAGGAGCCAAGTGGAAGAAGGCAATACTAGCACATGCTAAATAGAATTTGTTTGCCACCTTGCATATCTAATAAGATCTCTTAAGATAGAGAGAGAGAGAGAGAGAAAGAAAAGATATTGGAAAGAGAAAGAATAGATATGTAAGAGATTAGGAGAGAGAGAAGATGAGAGAAACAAAATAGAAAGAGAAGAAAGTGATTGGGTCGGCAGGGAGGAAAGGGAGAAGAAAGTTGGTCCTTATGCCACCACGCCTCATCTCTTATTTTGGGAAGAAGAAATATAGCCAAAGATCAAAGGTATAAATCCTAACTAAGTTTATGTATATATTTATTTTGGGTTGTATTGAATAAAATCTTGAGTTATGATCTTGAACTCTAAAAATCATAGATATACATGTTTTAGAGTGTGTTTTGTGTAGATCTAGTCATTTTGGAAGTTAACAAGTTTGATCAAAGAAGAAAAGTGAAAATAGTTTTTAAAACTAAGAAAAAACTAGTAGACTGTTGCCCCTAAAATGAAAATTCGGGGTTAGTTAGGATGTTCAAAAAATTTTGGGCTTTTGGTATGTTATGGTACACTGAATAAGATTTCCATAGACTCCGAAATGGACTACATCCGACATCGGAGGAGAAACTTATGACATTTCAAAGTTGTAGTGTAAAAACTATCCAACAAGTGCGGTGCAGTCCACTTGAACAGAGTTTTTGGACTAATGTGTTCGAAATCTGAGAAAACGTCAGTTGGGAATAGTTGTAGTCCCGGAAGTTAGCTTCGTGTGGGCTCAAGAATCGCTCAAAAATGATTTAAGACGAAAAAGTTATGACTGTTTTAGCAAAAGAGGGCAAATCTGTGAAAAAGATGAAAACTGTTGCGAGTGAACATTTTTTTGGCCTGTTTTAGGCTGCCTAAGGGGTCCTAAATTGTTGGGTGATATTTTTCAAAAATACTTTGGTATGACATGTATAACATATCCAAAAATCAGATTAATCGGAGTTTTGAGTAACGCGTGAGAAAATCGTGAATTGGCTGCCTCAAGATGTGCAACAGGTAGAGCAGTAGCAGCACATGCCGAGCGCCGCGCGCGCCTGGGCTGGGCTGTGCTGACTGCTGCTTGACATCTTTTTCGCACACTATTTTCATGAGCTTCCGTGATTCGTTTTCTAGTTGTGAAGTTTTTCTAAAATCTATGACATGAGGTCTATAACATGCCCAAAATTTCACTAGTATATGACTTACAATTTGAGAAATAAAAATGAGCGAACATGCATGTCAGAACTAAAATTTGAGCAAATGCCGAACATCGGTGCGTCGAGCGACTTTGACGTTCGACGTTCCGAATCGCGTTCCAGCAAAATAATAAGTCATAATAAATCTATTAAAGTCCTACGGGGCGAGATTTGACTATAAGTGATATTTTATGCCGGAAAACTTCCTTTCGAGTATAAATAAAGCAATAAAAATATGTAATAAATATAAATTACATACTTAAGCGAAATAAAATCTATAGTTGCCTATAAAATTATTTTGTGGTGCAACGAAGAACGTGAAACCATTGAAAAATTGTATTAATCACAAAAATGATATTTTGAGGTTTTCGGAGTTCAAAGTGAGGTTTTTGAGCTGATTAATAAATATACATATATATAGCGAAAATGCGAATATTCGTAAAACGAAAAATAAAGCGAATGTGCTAGCAGAATGAAATATGTATATATAAGAAAATGGTCTGTGTTGACTCATGAATGGACAAAATGCTATAAAAATTATTTAAATTAAAGAAATAATATAGTTAATTGAATTTTACTATAAAAGTTATGCATTAGCTGTTTAAACTCTGAATTTACAAATAAATGTAAAAGATATTTTTGAAATGGAATTTAAATGGTTTAAAGCTTCAAGATGTAAAATATTTACACCTTAAAATCTGTGAGATCTTTATTATTTATGAAACAAGTAAAATATTATTACATGATTAATAATATTAGATAATGATTAATAATATTAGTTATGGATTAAAATATTATTAAAGGATTAATAATATTAGTATTTGATTCAAATATTATTAAAGGGTTAATAATATTGGTAAATGATTAAAATATTATTAAATAATTAATAATGTTTGTGAATGATTAATAATGTTAAGAAGTGATTAAAATATTAATAAAAATTAATAATATTAGACAAGAGTTTAAGTTAATGGTTAAGTGATAGTAATATTATTAAGGGATAATAATATTACTAATGAGTTTAAAAATTATTCAATGTTTGATTATGTGGCTAAATGTTAGCTAATTTATTATTTGAATAATAGTGTTGTGAGATAAAATGTATTATGCTAATTGGAGGATCGATCTTATTATTGATAGGTCTTTTATAAGAGATTAAATTAGATTGCTTAACGGTAATCAACGGTACAGGTAAGTTTCCTTAACTCAAACTCGAGTTATATTTCAAAGCATGTTAGTGAATGATTATTCACATCTATACTGATTATTGATTCGCACTTAGTGCATGTTGTATATGTTCATCAGTTATGAAAGGCTGATCTCCTTCATTACCCTAAGGTTCAGATAAAGTTATTTCTAGTCCTTGTGGACTTTAAACATTATTGATTCAGTCATTCAATTATTGACATATTGATTCATGTTTCTTCACAATTATTAAATTGTTGAAAACTTGAAAGCTTATTATTCTTTTAATCATGATATATCCTCAAATAAATTTAAATTGCTGGGCAAATTTGATGCTCACCCTTGCTATATCATGATAAATATTTTCAGATTAAGATGAAAGCTCGAGAAAAGGCAGAAGCAAAGACAAAGTGCAAGATTAAATTATGGTGCAGCTAGATATATTAAATTTTCTGACGAAAATAGTATTATAAACATTTAAGATATTGAAGGTGTGTAATAAGTTAAGGTTGTAGACCTTGGGGTTTATGTTGTAAAAGTTTAATGTATAAACAATTTAAGTTTATATCTTCCGCAATAGTTATAGAAATAGTATACCAGATCCTTGGTGATTAGGACCGGAATTTGGAGATGCTACGCACAACGTCGAAGAGGCTACGTGGGAACTCGAAGCTGAAATGATGAATAATTACCCTGCGTTAT
This sequence comes from Panax notoginseng, assembly GCA_016801055.1. NCBI lineage: Eukaryota > Viridiplantae > Streptophyta > Magnoliopsida > Apiales > Araliaceae > Panax > Panax notoginseng. Next base: position 138,419,305 of record CM029018.1, read on the forward strand.
TTGTTTAACATGTGTCTTCGATTCTGAGGACAAAATCTTTGTAAAAAGGAAAGAATGTGACGATTTGATTGTTTGAGTTGTGATTTTGGGGACAGAATCCTTGTAAGGAAGGAATGATGTAACAATCTGAAATTTTAAATGGTAAAATTAAATATTTATTGGATTATATAAATACTTATTTGATGTGTTTATTGTTGAAATTTTGAATAAATATTTGTTTAATTTGATTTGATTGATTGGTTAATTATTTGTTAAATAAATAATTAAGGAGTTAAGGAAATTAATTATTATGAGATAACATTCTAATTTAATTTAATAATTAAGTTAGAGAGTTTATAATGATTAACTGGACTATTATAATGTTTTAATTTAATTTGGTAAATTAAGGGTGACCATAAACTATATTATAAATGGTTTATTAAAATTAAAGGAATTTAATTTAGTTTTGCCAAACAAGGCTTAAAATAGTAAATCTTTAAATTTTAAAGGGTTTTACCAAGCGGAGTCTTATGACTTTTGGGATATTTGGATTTTTAAATAATATAAATAAAATAATAAATATGATATATTTAAAACTATACGTTTATATGTTGTAACCGATAATACTTAGCACGCGAGTTATGGCCATATCAGTTTATTATGTTTTACGTATACTGGGTTATTACCTTGGGTATTTGCTAAACTGAGATTACAGAGAACTTGAGAGAGATTAAGAGGAAACCAGAGATTTTTCAGAGTGATTATCAGTGGTTTTAGCAAGGATTATCACACACACACACACACACGTGTGTGTGTGTGTGTCGTGTGTGTGTGTGTGTATACATGTATTTTACGGCATAAACCTTCTAAGTCTTTGAATTCAATTTGTTGAATTGTTGATATGTATAACTGATAATTGTGATTATGCATGATTGTGATGTTAAAGTTTGCATTCAGATAAGAATTGGTTATGCTAATTATGGTTAATAAGTAAGAAAAGTGTTTACAATGAATATTTTTATATGGTTTATGAAAGTACAAAATTCGTTTGTCAATTAGTATGATAATTTGTGAATTGACTTGTATATGTTAGTTTGGTAAGAAACGAAGATAACGTAATTTGAATGGAGTAATTCGGTGTAGAATTGTAATCACAGTGACGATTTTTGTAAAGGATGTCAAAAATGGAGTTTTTGTATAAAAACATGAAATTTAAGGAATTAAATTAGTTAAAGTGATTCTTAAATTGTTCTAAGTGGTTGAATATATTAGCAATCATGTTGGTGATAGTTTTATATCAATTATAGATGTTAGTTTCATTGTTTTGTGGGTGAAATTCGTGTTAGTTGGCCTAAAAACTATGTCGAATCACGTTTTGCAAAACTGAAACTGATGCATCGCGCGGGCGCTATCTTTTGGCTCGGGCGCGCTGTAATCCAGTGTAAAATTGGTGCGGCCGCGCCAGTAGCCAGTCACAGATAATAAAGTCTGATATTTCTACAAACCTTGGACACTTATTATAACTTAGTTAGCGATGTGTTAATGTAATAAACATGTATTAATATGATTACAATAGAACCATGTCATGTCATTGATACTTTTAAAGTTGTTAAAGGTTTAGTCAATTATGGAAATAACATGTTATGATTTAATGTACACAATGAATGTTAGATAAGTGTTATGAGGCTAACACTTGGAAATTCTAAAATGTAAATGGTAATGTAAGACTTGTATTGAAATAACAAGTTTAACTAGAAATGTATATGTTATGGTATGTTAGTATATCTAATAGATATTGTGATTCCACTAAAATATGTAGGTGAACGTGAGTTTGAATATTATAGCTTATGCTTGAGGTAAGTTCTCTAACTCTACTTTTACAATTGTGCAAGTTTCTAATCATAAACCTTGTCTTTTACATTTAGCAAGTTTCCTAACTTAAACTTTTATTGAACAAGTCATTTGTTCCTAAATTTCATTTGAGCAAGCTTTAACTCCAATTTTAATAGAATTTCCATTATGATTGATTCATTCTAACTTGTTTATAGTTAAACACGTTTCTTAAGTTCTATTCTTGTATAATGAATGCAGTTTTTGAACTTTCATCTCTATTATTGAGTTATTTTATGACTTTGCATGAGTTATTACCATGTTGAGAAAGTTTTGTTTTCAGCTTGCTATCAATTAGTGTATATTCAGTAACTAAATTCCTAATTTGACAAGATCATAGACCTAACATATTGTTGTTCAAGCAAAGGTTTATCATTTTATTCATTTTGTTCAATACTTATGATCTCTAGTTATTTTCAAGCATGAGTTAATATATAGTCAGTTCACCTATGACTCTCAATTGTTCTATGTTATGTTGTTATTAAACAACTATTGTGTAATCAAACCTTATTGATCCAACTAGTCCTCTAGTTGATGATCGTTAAACTTTAAATTACCCTTGAAAGCTTATCCAAACCAAACTTTCTTTGGTGCGGACTTGTACTCTAAAATTGAGAAGAACAACCCTATTATAGGGGATACGCAATGCGTTAAGATGTTTGTGCACAATACATGGTACGAAGGGCTGATCTCCCTAAGTACGTAAAGTCCTTACAGTATAACTATTAAGGTTCAAGTTGAAAGATTACTTCTAACCGTGGACATAGTTCGTGGTCTTACGACCCTCAGACCTATTTCTTATTTTGACTCTCTTTGTTGGTTATCATTGATAGAATACTATTCTGTATTGATGAGCCTATTCATTGGCAGTTATTATTCTATTGTTGTTTATTGTTATATCTAGTGAGCATTTGTTTTACTCACTCTTGCATAAATAAAATTATTGCAGCTAAAGTTGAGAAGGTCGATGAGCCTTTAAATAGCAAAGGAAAGGAAAAAATGTACAAGTGATGAAGACTTGTAAATTCATTTATGGTTATGATGATAAACTTTTATTTAATGATGTGATGTAATTATTTTATTTCCGTAATTCAATGATATTTAAGGTTAGACAACCTGAGATCTTTTTGAGTTTTAATGATGTAACCCTTTTATAGGGAGGATTTATGGTTTAAATGTTATTTTATTTGGGTAGTTAGTATGAATGTATGGAAAGTGAACACTAAGTCTTAGGGGAAGGAAGTGCTTAGATTTGGGGGTGTCACAGCTTCAATCTTCGCCGGGTCAACTGATACTCCATATTTTGACACCATGTGGTCAAGGAATGCTACTTCCTCAAGCCAGAACTCGTATTTCTTCAGTTTCACATATAGCTTATTATCACGAAGCCTTTGAAGTACCAGCTTCAAATGGTGCTCATGATCTTCACGACTTTTCAAATAGATGAGAATGTCATCAATAAAGACAATAATGAACTAATCCAAATAATCTTTGAACACACGGTTCATCATATCCATGAAACTAGCAGGAGCATTAGTCAATCCAAAAGACATGACTAAGAATTCATAATGTCCGTACCGAGTTTTGAAGGTAGTCTTCGAAATATCCTCTGTTTTAATCTTCAGCTAATGATATCAAGAACGAAGATCGATATTTGAAAAGAATTGTGCTCCTTGCAACTGGTCGAATAAGTCATCAATACGAGGTAGCGAATACCTATTCTTGATGGTGACATGGTTAAATTCCCGATAGTCAATACAAAGTCGCATACTCCCGTCTTTCTTCTTTACGAATAAAACAAGAGCACACCAAGGAGATGTACTAGGACGAATGAAACTGCTGTTTAACAACTCCTGTAGTTGGACCTTTAACTCCTAAAGTTCAATATGAGTCATTCGATATTGGGTTTTAGAAATGTGTTTTGTACTAGGTTCAAGGTCAATAAAGAATTCAACTTCACATTCTGGGGGTAGACCGAGAAGTTCTTCAGGAAATACGTCAGGAAATTTACTAACAATAGATATATTATTCAAATTTGACATATTTTTGTTCAAGTCCATGACATGGGCTAAGAAAGTTTGACATCCATTTTTTAATAAATGAATGACTTTATGGCTTGATATGACAGTGATTGACTTTAGTCGTTTGGTTGCTTAAATTCGCATAACAGGTTGGTTAGGAATATGAAAACTAAGAACTTTACGAAAATAATCAATTTTGGCATGATGAGTGATTAACTAATCAATCCTTAAAATCACATAAAATGTAAGTATTTCCAAAGAAATAAGATCGACAAGTAATATGATGGTCCCAACTTGAATCAAGTATGATTTATAAACAGTTTATGTAATGAAAGTTTCTCCTAATAGAGTCTCAACAGATAAGTCAACGTCTAATTTCTCTGGAGTCAAGTTCAAACGTTTAGCACAAGCAGGAGAGATAAAAGAATGGGTAGAACCGGTATCTAGTAAGGTATAAACTTCGCAAGAGTTTATGATTAGCTTACCCGTGATCACCTTGTTTTGGTTCCTCGCTTTTTGGGAAGTTACAAAAAACGCTCTCACTTGAACCACCGATTTTTACTTATCTGGGATAGCCTTTAGTGTCATCATTACCGCTAGAATTTCCTTTTGTTATAGGGCATATTCCACCCACAACTACTTCGTCGTACTCCTGTTCCATGTTCTGAATCATTAATCTTCGATCCATATCGAATTGGGGTTGACCGCAATGTACAGGGTAATTCAAAACTCATTGTTGGGTTCTCCCAATTGCTGTCCAAAAAGAGAAATATATATCATATATTTTAGCCTTCTTGGACCGGACTTCTCTTTACACAATATCAACGCGTCGTGCGACTTTTACATATGCATCCTTCATTCTCACTCGTTCAGTTGTTTATTCTTTCTGCTGATCCTTGACATTTGAATTCTCAGATTCCAACTTTATCATCTGTTACTCTGCCAAAGAGTGCTTCTGTTCAAGCATCACGTATCGGGTAACACAAGCTTGAATTGTTGCATCCTCTTACTCCATGACCGCCTGCCGTTCTTCAGCCTGCTCTTCTAACTCATGAATATGATTTTGTGATTCTACATTTTAATCATAAAGTTCTCCTAATAAATCTTCCTCAGGTTCCTCTTCTTCCTCACTCTCAGCTGCTACCTATGTTATTAGCTCTGGTGCGACTATTAATTCTTTACTCACCACATGGATATCTCTAATTTCTTCTTCGGCTGACATCACATTATCTTGGTTGGTGATTAGAGGTGTCTCAACGGTCTCATTCTATAACACCCCAGTTCCACATCGAAAGATAGGGGAAAAATTTGTTTGCATATAAAAAAATAAGTTACTACCAATAGTACCTTCAAGTCATGACCTTTTGGGAGCATGTGGTGGACTAAGATGACCCAAGAAAATACTATTGGACCAGTGGTTTGAGGCCTTATTTTGATGGATTTGATTCGATTCGGACTTGGGATTTAACCTGAGATTTATTCCAGACTCGGGATTTGACCAAGGTTGTTTCATATGATATCAGAGCCGACTCTCGAAAGCTTGGGTCGGGTCATCCAATCGGGTTATCGGAGGTGGGGACACGAAGGCTGGTGATATTATTCCACAATGGAGAGATGGAGGTCCGGAGGTGGGGACACGAAGCCAGCCGGTATTATCCCATAATGGCTAGAAAGGCAAAGATCTTTCGGCTGTGTGTGTGATCGGTTCTGACGGGGACGTCAGAATTTTAAGTGGGAGAGTTTGTAACACCTCAGTCCCACATCGAAAGATAGAGGAAAAATTTGTCTGCATATAAGGAAATAAGTTACTACCAATAGTACCTTCAAGTCGTGAACTTTTGGGAGCTTGTGGTGGGCTAAGATGACCCAAGAAGATACTATTGGACCAGTGGTTTGAGGCCTTATTTTGATGGATTTGATTCGATTCGGACTTGGGATTTGACCCAAGATTTATTCCGAACTCAGGATTTGACTCGGGTTGTTTCACATTCACTTCATTGCTCACCTCAACATTTTCAGATGTCATTCTCAAATACTGTCACAAAACAATGGTTAATTGACATGCCTTATATTATTCCTATATTTTGACCGACCAATTAAATAATAAATAAGCTTAGGTAGGACACACTAGCGAAGGATTTTCTCATCACTCCCTTCCTGGTTCTAACCCCAGATCTCCATTAGAGATCATATCCCTATGCTCTAATACCAACTGTGACGCATGTCCCAACCGTGGACAACACCTCATAATGATACCTATCAGTTTGCCACCACAGAATGGCGTGCCCCACGGAGAGTTAGGCTTCGGTGCATCCCCCATCAACAGTAAGTCACCAGATAGAGGCTCAGGGCTCTTTACTTATAGCTCTGATACTAACTGTGACACTCCCAAACTAGGTCCACACAACCTATTCTAAGTCGCCAAATACATGGTACAAAAAATAATTACAACTTCATTATTACAATTATCGTGGAAAATAAGACAACATATAAGCTATGAGTTTAAATACAAATATTATCTTCTAGACAATATCCAAACTCAAATAAGTCCTCATTACAATTATTGATACACTGTTTTACAAAATAGTGAGGACTGCTAAAATAACTGTCTGGACCCATCACTCCATACCCCGACTAGTTCCCACTATATTCTCGCCTCTTGAGAAAAAATGGAACAAAAAGAAAAAGGGTGAGCTCAACTAGTCCAATAAAGAATATTATGACTAAGATAATGTAGAACAAATTATCATTAGCCTTCAATACATCAGATAAAATATAATGGACAACTAGTTTTTGATCAATATTCTCAGCAGAAATAACAATTCATTAGAAGAGTTAAGTAGAGAATGAAGTCTACTATCTTCTATGATTTAAATGGCTATCATAAATATTTTATCTCTGTAACATCAATCAATATACATCTTGAACCAAATATTTATCTTTGCACTACGGCCAAAGATATTCATTTGTATCACCAGTTGATCATATTCATCTCAACACCTGTCCATCTTTGTACTACATGCCAAAGATATTCATCAGGTAATCATTCATCTTTGCACTACAAGCCAAAGATATTAAGTTATATCGTCATTTGGAACTGAGGATGATGAAAAATATATTAAAGAAAACGAATTCAGTGAGATAAAAGGACAAAGATTAGGGATTCGTACTTCGGTTTATCCAAGTTCAAAAATACTCCATAATAATCAATTATGAAACAAAATTCAAGAATGAAGATCAAAACATAGATATAATCAAAGATAGTAACCATAATATACAACTTGAACAAAGAAAAGAAAATTTAATTTTTCTGTGAATAATGTCGTATTCGTGAATAGTGATGTATACGTCAATAATGGCGTATACGTGAATAGTAACCTCGACACGAAAAGGTAGAAATTTCACAAAAAAAATCATACTTCGTGAATAGTACTCGTTAATAGTACCGTATTCGTGAATAGTATCGTATACGTGAATAGTACCGTATACGTGAATAGTAACCTCGACATAAAAAGGTAAAAACTTTATAATAAAATTCATACTAATATTTCGACATAATGATATTGAATGAAATAACATCATTTACGAAAAAAATAACATCCCTTACCTCAAAAGAACGGTACTTCTAACTGAAATATCAGATATAATTTTAAAGGAAACTTGCACTGAATAGCAACTCTCAAAGTATCTAAATACTCGCAATAATATGCTCGATATTATAGAGAGAGAAAACTTCTGATTCTTGTGTGATTTTTAATTCTAACTAAGCACCCTATTTATAGGAAAATGCCAGAATGCCAAAGCAGACTAAAATTTAATAAATTAATATTTTAATAAAAAATTTCATGCACACCTCTTGACCAAGCTCAGCACACCACAAGTGAGGCCCACCAATTTCAGAAAATTCCACAACAACTATAAGTGGGGCCCACCCATATTTTTAATAAAAAACATTTATTTTCAGAACTTCAATAATTCATAATAAATAGTCCTTTTATTAGAAAAATATGAACCTTATGTCCATTTTATATAAAATTTAATTCTCTACAGTTTTGTAAAAGAAAGTTTTTCCAAATTCCAAACAGAAAATGACCAAAAAACCACATACGGATGATTTTTAATACCTCTAATCTGATAAAATACTGATAAAACTCATCAGCATTAATTTCTTCATTTATATCCACATAAAATAAATATTTTTTATCATATAAATTAATAATTAATTATTCACAAATAATATTATAGAATCACAATAATGACAACAAGGTCGGTCCTAGGAAAGAGGGGGCTTTTCGATAAGGATTTCTCCTTATTGGCGCGCAATTAGGTGACCAAACTCCTTTCCTAGACAGAACTTCCTTAGACATTGCCAATAATGCTATCTAACAATATAATTCAAATAATATGAATTATTGATCTGATAATAGAAAATATTGTGCAATGACAATTATTAAAATAACAATAATGTAAAACATTAACATAACAATTATTGAATTAATAAACTAAAATACTGAACAGTAATTAATGTAATAATTATTGAGTAGTACCTTCTTACGTAAGAATCAATAATCCAAAAGTATTGTGCAATACCGTGTGCTACTGTGCAACCACGCGTATTACTATACTTTAACCACTGGGTATTCCAACAGTGTTAACGGTAATAACTACGCCGCTATTTATAAAAAAAACTCATATTTGTCGTTTTTTTCATCCGATAGTTTTTCATTATTGGGACCACAAATGGTTGTGCAATCGTACGAATATTCCCCGACAGCAAGAATATTCCACGACTAAACGAATATTCCCTGACAACAATGAATAGTTTATAACCACTTGCTTATTTTACAAAATTTGCACATTTCACCCATAACCAAAGCATTATATCAAATTTACACCTTTTTATTCAAAATAATAATTAGAGAAAATTCAATTTTGTTTATAAAAAGTCGGGGTCTTACAAAAGGCAATCCCAGACAAGTCAAAGATGGTAATTCAAGGGAGAGCGTCTGTCGTGACCTCCCAAAAAGCAAGAAACCCGAACGAAGTTATCACGGGTAAGTTAATCATAAACTCTTGCGGAGTCTATACCTTATTAGATACCGGTTCTACCCATTCTTTTATTTCACCTACGTGTGATCAACGTTTAAATTTGACTCTGGAGAAATTAGACTTTGACTTATTTGTTGAGACTCCATTGGGAGAAACCTTCATTACATCCACTATTTATAAATCGTGTTTGATTCAAATCGACACTTTCACATTACCTATTGATCTCATCTCTTTGAAAATACTTGCATTTGATTTGATTTTAAGGATTGAATGGTTAACTACTCATCATACTAAAATTGATTATTTTCGTAAGGTTGTTAGCTTTCATATTCCTAACCAACCTATTATGCGAATTTAAGTAACTAAACTACTAAAGTCAATCACTGTCATATCAAGCCAGAAAGCCATTCGCTTTTTGGAAAATGGATGTCAAGCTTTCTTAGCCCATGTCACGGATTTAAATAAAAATACTTAACATTTGAATGATATTTCTATTGTTAATAAATTTCCTGACGTATGCCCCGAAGAACTTATTGGCCTACCCCTAGAGCGTAAAATTAAATTTTGTATTGACCTCGAACCTGGTACAAAACTCATTTCTAAAACCTCATATCGAATGACTCCTATTGAACTTCATGAGTTAAAAACCCTACTGCAGGAATTGTTAGACATCGGTTTCATTCATCCTAGTACATCTCCTTGGGGTTCTCCTATTTTATTCGTAAAGAAGAAAGATGGGAGTCTACGACTTTGCATTGACTATCGGGAGTTGAATCATGTCACCATCAAAAATAGGTACCCGTTACCTCAAATTGATGATCTGTTTGACCAGTTGCAATGTGCTAAATTCTTTTTAAAGATCGATCTTCGTTCTGGATATCATCAGTTAAAAGTTAAAACCAATGACATTCCAAAGAATGGTTTCAAAACTCTGTACGGGCATTACGAATTCCTAAACATATCTTTTTGGATTGACAAATATTCCTGCTGCTTTCATGGATGTGATGAACCGAGTATTCAAGGAATATTTGGAATATTTTGTGGTTGTCTTTATTGATGGCATCCTCATATACTCCAAAAGTCGTGAAGATCATGAGCAACACTTGAGCCTGATACTCCAAAAGCTTTATGAAATCAAGTCATACGTCAAGTTGAAGAAATGCGAGATCTGGCTTGAGGAAGTAGCATTTCTTGGGCACGTGATATCAAATTATGAAATATCAGTTGACCCAATGAAGATTGAAGGAATACAAAGCTTGGAGCAACCTAAGTCGGTAACTGAAGTATGTAGCTTTCTAGGCTTAGCTAGTTATTATCAGAGATTCGTGGATGGATTTTCTCGAATCGCTACTCCATTAACTCAGCTGAATCAAAAAAATACAAAATTTAGATTGAGCAAGGAATATGAGAAGAGTTTCCAAGAACTCAAGAGGAGACTCATTTCAGCACCAGTTTTGACAATACCATCAGGTTCGGAGGGATTTGTTATCTACAACGATGTTTCAAGCAGAGGTTTAGGATGTGTTCTCATGTAATATGGAAAAGTCATAGCCTAAGCCTCACGATAACTTAAAGAATATGAGAAGAATTATCTTACTCATGATCTAGAGTTGGCAGCAGTCGTTTTCAACCTAAAAATCTGGAGACATTACCTGTATGGGGAGAAAGTGGAGATCTATACAGATCATAAAAGCCTCAAATATTTCTTCATCCAAAAGGAACTCAACATGCGGCAACGATGTTGGCTCGAGCTGTTGAAAGATTACGATCATACCATTTAATACCATCTTGAAAAAGTGAACGTGGTAGCTGACGTGTTGAGTAAAAGATCATATGTTGGTACGAGTGCGATATTGTTAAAACAAAGACCCATTTTGTATGACTTACAAAGGAAGGAGACGAAGATAGAGTTAAAGACTTCAGGTGTAAGTCCCCAACTTTTTATGAATAAAATTAAATTTCGTCTATTTATTATTTTGAGATAGTAAGGGGCTGATTTGATTAATGTGGTTAGTTTTGGGTAAAATATGCAAATTTTGTAAAGTAAGCAAGTAGTTATAAAATACTCATTGTTGTCGGGGAATATTCATTTGGTCGTGGAATATTCTTGCTGTCGGGGAATATTCGTACAACGGCGCAGCCATTTGTGGGCCCCATAATGAAAAACTATCGGATGAAGAAAACGTCAAGTATGAGTTTTTTTATATAAATAACGGTGTAGTTGTTACCGTTAACACTGTTGGAATACCTGGTGGTTAAAGTACAGTAATACGCGTGGTTGCACATTAACACACGGTATTGCACAATATTTTTAGATTATTGATTCTTACGTAAGAATGCACTACTCAATAATTATTACAGTAATTACTGTTCAATATTTTATTTTATTGATTCAATAATTGCTATATTGATATTTTATATTATTATTATTTCAATAATTGTCACTGCACAGTATTTCTCATTATCAGATCAATAATTCATATTATTTGAATAATATTATTAGATAACATTATTGGCAATGTCTAATAAAGTTTTGTCTAGAAAAGGGGTTTGGTCACCTAATTGTGCGACAGTAATGAAAAATCCTTATCGGAAAGCCCCCTCTTTCCTGGGAACGACCTGGTTGTCATTATTGTAATTTTGTAATATTGTTTGTGAATAATTAATTAATGATTTATATGATAAGAAAATATTTATTTTATGTGGATATAAATGAAGGAATTAATGCTAAGGTGTTTTATCAATATTTTGTCAGAATAGAGGTGTTGAAAATCATCCGTATGTAGATTTCGGTCATTTTCTATTTGGAATTTGAAAAAACTTTCTTTAACAAAGTTGTAGAGAATTAAATTTTATATAGAATGGACATACGGTTCATATTTTTTGATAAAAGAGTTATTTATTCTATATATATATATATATATATATATATATATATATATATATATATACACATAAACATGTGGTGGGTGGGAAAGCTTGGAGTCCTTTTTGGCATGCTGAAGAAATTTCAAAACAGGTATGCTGAGAATGAATCATCCGTAGGTTCATTTGTCAACTTTGGTGTACTAAGCTTTTCCTATGAATAGGGTGCTTAGTCAGAAATGAAAATCACACCAGAATCAGAAAATTTTCTCTATATAATATTAAACGTATTTTTGTGAGTATTTAAATAATTTGAGAGTTAATAAGCAGTACAAGTTTTCTTCAGCATTATATCCGATATTTCTGTCAGAAGTATTTATCTTTTGAGGTAAGGGATGTTATTTTCTTCGTAAATGATGTTATTTCTTTTATTATCATTATACCGAAATATTAGTATGAATTTTATTATAAAATTTTTAACTTTTCATGTCGAGGTTACTATTCACGTATACGATACTATTCACGTATACGACACTATTCACCAATATGGTACTATTCACGAGTACTATTCACGAAGTATGATTTTTCTTATGAAATTTTACCTTTTTATGTCGGAGTTACTATTCACGTATACATCACTATTCACGAATACGACATTATTCACAAAAAAAATTAAATTTTCTTTTCTTGGTCCAAGTTGTCTATTATGGTTACTATCTTTGATTGTATCCATGTTTTGATCTTCGTTCTTAAATTTTGATCCACAATTGATTATTATGGAGTACTTTTGAACTTAGATAAACTGAAGTACAAATCCCTAATCTTTGTCCTTTTATCTCATTCTATTCATTTTTTTTGAGATATTTTCATCATCCTCAGTCCTAAATGGTGATATAACTAAATATCTTTGGCCTGTAGTGCAAAGATGAATGATTACTTGATGAATATCTTTGGCCCGTAGTGCAAAGATGGACATGTGTTGAGATGAACATGACCAACTGGTTATACAAACTAATATCTTTGGCCCGTAGTGCAAAGATGAATATTTGATTCAGGATGTATGTTAATTGATGTTACATGGATATAATATTGATGATAGACTTTTAAATTATAGAAGATAGTAGACTTCATTCTCAACCTAACTCTTCTAATGAATTGTTATTTTTGCTGTGAATATTGATCTAAAATTTGTTGTCCATTATATTTTATCTGATTTATTGAAGGCTAACGATAATTTGTTCTACATTATTTTAGTCATAATATTATTTATTGGGCTAGTTGAGCTTATCCTTTTCCTTTTTGTTCCATTTTTCTTCTCAGAAGGTGAGATATAGCGGGGACTAGTCGGGGTGTGTAGTGATGGTTCAAGACAGCTGTTCTAGCAGTTCTCACTATTTTATAAAATAGTATATCAATGATTGTAATGAGGACTTTATTTGAGTTTGGATATTGTCTAAAAGACAATATTTGTATTAAAACTCGCAGAATATGTGTTATCGTATTTTGCACGACAATTATAATAATGAAGTTCGTAGTTGTTTTCTATACCATGTATTTGGCGACTCAGAATGGGTTGTGTGGACCTATTTTGGGGGAGTCACGGTTGGTATCAAAGCTTAGGGATATGGTCTCTGACGGAGATAGGGGAATAGAACTAAGAGGGGAGAGACGAGTAAATCCTTCGCTAATGTGTCCTACCTAAGTTTATTTGGTATTTTATTGGTCGGTCAGAATATAGAGATAATATGTGGCATGTCAATTTCTTTAATTAACCCTTATTTTGTGGCAGTATTTGAAAATGACATCTGAAAATAAAGAGATGAACTCGTATAGAGTATTAAGTGATGAATCGAGGAGATTCATTTAAAGAATAAATATTAGAGTTTAATATTTTGTTATAACAATGATTTTATTTGGGAGTACTAATTAAATTATTAAACTTGATTGTAGGATGTCAAGAGAAGAAGAAATTAGAGATATCCACGTAGTGAGTGAAGAATTAATAGTTGCAGCCAAGCTAGTCGTAGAGGTAGCAGCTGAGAGTGGGGAAGAAGAGGAACCTGAGGAGGATTTATTAGGAGAACTTTATGATCGAAATGTATAATTGCAAAATCGTATTCATGAATTAGAAGAGCATGCTGAAGAACAGCAGGCGGTCGTGGAGCAAAAGGATGCAACAATTCAAGCTTATATTACCCGAAATGTGATGCTTGAACAGAAGCATTCTTTGGCAGAGTATAAGATAATAAAGCTAGAATCTGAGAATTCAAATGTCAAAGATTAGCTGAAAGAAGAAACAATTGAACGAGTGAGAATGAAGGATGCATGGGAAAAAGTCGCACGACGCATTGATATTGTGGAAAGAGAAGTCCGATCCAAGAAGGCTAAAATAGATTATATGAATTTCTCTTTTTAAATAGGAATTGGGAGAACCCAACATCGAGTTTTGAATTACCCTTTACATTGCGGTCAACCCTAATTCGATATGAATCGAAGATTAATGATTTAGATTATGGAACAAGAGTACGACAAAGTAGTTGAGGGTGGAATATGCCCTATAGCGAAAGTAAATTCTAGCGGTAATGATGACACCAGAGGCTGTCCCAGACAAGTCAAAATCGTTGGTTCAAGTGAGTGTGCTTTTCGTAACTTCCCAAAAAGCGAGGAACCGAATGAAGTTATCGCGAGTAAGCTAATCATAAATTCTTGCAAAGTTTATACCTTATTAGATACCAGTTCTACCCATTCTTTTATTTCTTCTACTTGTGCTCAACGTTTGAACTTGACCCTTGAGAAATTAGACTTTGACTTATCTGTTGAAACTTCATTAGGAGAAACTTATGTTACATCCACGGTTTATAAATCTTCCTTGATTCAAGTTACCTCCATCACATTACCTGTCGATTTTATTTTTTTTAAAATACTTGTATTTGATGTGATTTTAGAGATTGATTGGTTAACTACTTATCATGTCAGAATTGATTGTTTTGTAAGGTTGTTAGTTTTCATATTCCTAACCAACCTGTTATGAAAATTCAAGCAACCAAACCACTAAAGTTAATCACTGTCATATATAGCCAAAAAACCATTCATTTATTGAAAAACGGATGTCAAGCTTTCTTAGCCCATGTCAAGGACTTGACCTTGATCATGGTACAAAACCCATTTCTAAAACCCTATATTGAATGGCTTCTATTAGCCTTCAGGAGTTAAAGGTCCAACTACAGGAGTTGTTAGACATTGGTTTCATTCGTCCTAGTATATCTCCTTAGGGTGCTCCTATTTTATTCGTCAAGAAGAAAGACGGGAGTATGCGACTTTGTATTGACTACCTGGAATTGAACCATGTCACCATCAAGAATAGGTATCTGCCCTGTTTGACCAGTTGCAAGGAGCATAATTCTTTTCAAATATCGATCTTCATTCTGGATATCATCAGCTGAAGATTAAAACTGAGGATATTTTGAAAACTGCCTTCAGAACTCGGTACAAACATTATGAATTCTTAGTCATGTCTTTTAGATTGACTAATGCTCCTGCTGCTTTCGTGGATATGATGAACTGTGTGTTCAAAGAATATTTGGATCAGTTCGTT